>JAUMHN010295892.1:0-18677 GCA_032360265.1 Heliamphora ciliata
AATAACCCATTTCAACTCAAAACTTGGAACAAACCAATGTTTTAACATCATCACACTTTATTCAAATTGAAATACGAGCCCACGTCCTCACATGCATACAATAAATGTACCCTTAGCCTTAAGACCTTGCAAACAAACTACTATCGAACTATAGGATAATAAACAAAACTCTCTATCTTTACAACCTAAACAAGTTCCAAGAGTCTTCAAAGATGACGACCTAACGAGGTCTCAATATACTCTTCTATTAGATGACTCGATCCTCATGATCACTTAAAATGTTGTTAAACAATGTGAGCCAAGGCTCGTAGGAAAAATGACTAACGATGAATATATATATGCATGACATGTGGGGGTTTTCTTACAAAATTCATCATTTAGCTTTCTCTCATTTCAACTTCAATACATCTACACCCGCACACACGCACACGCGCGCACACACACACACACCGTGCAATTTTCGATGGTTTCTAAATCCCAATGGAGTTTACCTTTCTAGCGAATCTTTATTTTCACAACAATTATCCAGGTTTCTCAATTATATAACTCACTCACTCACACACACACACACATTATCAATACCTTTCCATGATCATAAGTTTTCTATTCGTCTCCCGACATTCAACAATATGGTAAACACACACAACAGTGTTCATATTCTTTCACTGGGGATAATACTAACCCAATCATCAAATTCTTCACGGTCTTTCACTACTAGACAATCACTTGCCCTAATATGCAATTCTTCGCGGTCTTTCACTGCCAGATGGTCACTCGGACGTGCCCTAATATGCAATTTGTAACGACCCAGTTTGGACCCCAGTTGTAACAATTCGATTGATAATGACCCGTATAAAGACCCAGCCCCAACCCTAAGCATTAGTGACGGATAGCCGACGAGGCCATAGAACACGAAAAAAATTCAAAACCCTAACTCGAATCGAAACCCTAAGTTTGACCCGAAAACCCTAAAAAGGTCTAAAACTGAGGTAACAAAACATTATCAGCCGGAGAATCTCCTAACATTCTAGATGAAGTAAATATCATGAAATAATGAATTAGAAATAAAAAATCCTCATAAGTAGGGTAAAATAACCGTTTTGCCCATAGTACAGCAAAAAGTCTTAAAAAGTCACATTTTGACACATGGATATCCTAAATCAAGAATTTAAGTACAATTTAGTAGTAAAAGACAAAATAACATCAAAAATGACATAAATAACCCTTAATGGCTGACCACCTTGGGAAGAGTGCCAAAAAGTGACTTTTTGCTTTTTTTAGCTTAAAATTATGAGAAAGTATTAAATTAAGCATTATGATGATCCAATACTTGTTGAACAAGTAATATACATAATAATATAGTTTTATAGGTTAAAACAAACAAACAAATCTTTATTAAAGTTCATACACAACAAAATAAGTCAAAAAGTCACATATTTCCAAAATAGTTTAATTTGACTTAAAAGACTACATCTTTTTAATCAATTACTATGAAAACTATAATAATACATGAAAATACTATAATTATCATAAACATACTAAAATAATAGGTCTCAATAGGAAAAGACACCAAAAAGATACATCAAATTAACTTTTAATGCATTTTCTTTCACAATATGGGCACGAAAATCGTGAAAAACCCCTGATTGATGGGGGATCAGATTTTTGTCCACCAAACTGACCCCTAGCTATATTTATCTTCCCCTCGTCTGATTTTTAGCCCTCAAAAGTTGAATCAATTCAAATCAACTCAAGTCTCATTAATTAAAAAGGAGAATAATGTCTTTCATGGGTACTTTTTGTTCCCCCCTTGTCCCCTAGCCTTTGCCTATATAAAGGAAGCCAAACACCCTCTTCTCTACATGAAATTTTCGTGCATGTGAGGGAGAGAAACCAGAACCTCTTGCTCTTGAGTGATAAGGTGAGTTTGAGGGAGAAAAATGTAGAAGAAGGAAGGAATCAAGGAGATTTTCGAAAGCTAAGTCCAAATCCATCCTCCACCCTCCTTTGATCTCTCCAACAAGAAATTAAAACCTCTAAACCTTATGTCTAAGATCCCTCAAAATATCTTCCAACATATCCCTTCAAACACTCTAAGAATCGAGAATCGAAAATAAATCGAAAAGGCGTCGTAGTTGTAAATTTGGATCTGTTATGTTTATGGGTGATATGAGATGTGGTTGTATGTTGTTATCCTTGAGTTTGATGACTTCTAAGTGTGCTGGAGCCTTGATATTAATGTATAAAACACAAGCATACAAAAAAATGGAACAAAAACTTGACATGACATAAGTATAAGACTTGAACCCTAAGAGGCTTAATTTTTGAGAACCTTAATGTTTCTGCTCTGAATTTTGGAATGCCATAACTCAATGTAAAAACTTTATATAAGCATGTTCTTTATGTCCAGATTTTTCTTTTTGTATTATCGTTCATCCAAAATTAGTTTCAACTCATTTGCATAAGTAGAACTCGAGATATTACAATTTTACCAAAGTGTGTCATTTTTCGACCAATGAACACTACCAACTTGGAAACCCTAATTTAAAATGAGGTCCAAACTTTGGTCAAAACATGAACATTGTAGATAACATGTATATATATCTACGACAAAAGATGAGCACTAAAGATTGAGTTTTGATAGGTCAAAAGCCCTTTGAAAGTCTCTGTTGAGTTTCAGCTCTCAAGGGACACTTTTGTCACATATTTGCATATAGCCCAAAATCTCTATTTTTAGTGACCTATTCCAAAAGTGGTCTATATGAACATTGTAGATAACATATTTAAGTACTTTCTACCCAAAAATAAGACCTTAAATCCTTGGGATGATCCCCAAAAATAGTTTCAAACCCTCTGTCCAAAACCGGCTCTGCTGAGTTTTGGCGGCAGATAGAACCTATTTTCTAAAATGGCCAAAACGTCTAACTGGTTTCAAACAACTACCCTTAGCTATAAACATTAAACCTGTAGGGGACTTGTTGAACTAGAACATATTAAAAAATGGGCTCATTTGGACTTGAAATGATACCCCAAAACGGAGACCAACAGAAGCATGTTGTTCGTAAAATCTTGAGAAAGTGCTGAACCATTTTTACTTGAGATGTTTTGTTCACCCTTTTGCCTTAGGTTTTGGCCTTGGTATTAAACATAAGAGTTATAGAAAATATTTTCATCTAAATGGTGTTTAAAATCATAACTTGATTCCAAGTCTAGATGTCCCAAAACACTTCCGATCCTTTTAATTTAATACTCGAATTTGGACTTATGATTGCTATGTGTGATTTGAGTATCCTTTGCTAAGAGACCCATGTTTTATATGATGATTAGTTGATTAGTGTTTATTTGTGAATATATGAAGATTAGAATGCATGATATTGTTAGTTGTGTTTCAGAATATAAGTTGTTATACCATGAGCATTGTGATTGTGGCACTGGAGACATCTTGTGGGTTACCCCCTTATATGTTTTTAAGTTGTATCTTGATATGGTTGATGTGGGGAAAGGCAGGCCTTTATATCTTGGTCAGTGAATCCTGGTTGATGGGGGTGTTGACAATAGGCCATATGCGTCTTGAACCGTATCATATCTTGAGCCGAACGGCCGCTATACGCCGTAGTGATCGGGAACGCTGATGTGCGGGAACCTAATGTACGGGAACATAATGGTGCCATTCGGATTATTGTATTGGATATGTTAACTTTCGGTCATATATGTTCTGAGCCATGTTACGTCCTGAGCTGTATCACGTCTTGAGCTGAACTACCGCTATACGCCGTAGTGATCGGGAACGCTGATGTACGGGAACCTAACGTACGGGAACATAATGGTGCCATTTAGATTTTTGTATTGGATATGTTAACTTTGGGCCATGTATGTCTTGAGCCGTGTTACGTCTTGAGCCGTATCACGTCTTGAGCCAAACTGCACCTATACGCAGTAGTGATCGGGAACGCTGATGTACGGGTGCCTAACGTACGGGAACGTAATGGTTCCACTTAAAATTCGATTGGTTGACTTATAATCGGGATGGGTTATGTTGAGTTATCTTTCATGATTCTAAGTCTAGAGCGTCGTTGATTGCCATTTTTGAAAATGTTTTGGGATGAATTTCCTTTGTGCACCCTGGGCGTGTCTCCGGTGTTTGAAATGGTTTATGGATATTGTTGGGCATCATGGATTCGTCACTATCATTTTGGTTTTGATGATTTAGACTTTGGTTTGACGCCAAATGAGAATCCTAGTTCTTAATGTGGGATTATTACTTTGATTATTTTGGTTGGCCCGCCCCCACGCCGTTGCCATTGAGTAAAACAGTTGTGGCATTAAGCTCGATGAAGCATTTACTATTCGCAACGACGTGAGAATAGGTTTGGTGATTAAAGTCTCATCAAGTCTACTCTGGTGATTCCCGATGTAGAATTCCTGTTATAATCTGGGTGCATGTTGGGTTGGGCATCTGCATTACATACACGGCATCTCATATGCACATGCTTATTGACTTATCTGTTATTATGTCATAAATTTGTCTATTTCCTTGACAATAAATTGTACTAGGTGTTATATGGTATGTGTTGTGGTAAATTTTGTGCCGTGAGATTAATTAGAAGGTTAGAGTATTTTGCTTCTAGGCCTTGGTTCATGGCATTCGTGCCACAGGTGAGGAGAAATTCTTGGAGGAAGTCATTCTTGAGGGAGAAGAAGAGTTGAAAGAACAGGGTGAGTTCCAAGAGCACATAGATCTCGCTGATGCATTCTGAGAAATCAAGATCTCTCTGCTTTTGTTTTTATATTCTGTTTTTCCCGTGCTTAGCGTAATTTTTGAAATTTCTTGGAGAAAATGTAATACTTATGTAATTTTGAATGGTTTGGAACTCATTTATGATGTAATAACTAACGTATGTAAATATGAATGTATGGCTAGTATATCCCTATATTTATATTTATGTATGTTCTGACGTGACTGGAGGACGGGGCGTCACAGTTGCTATCAGAGCATAGGTTAAGTGAACCCTCAGGCCTTGGGTTATGGGAAACCATGCGTTCTATTGCGTTGGAGCTCTATAGGATGCATTGTATTAATTATTATTATCATCTATACATTATAAGTACTAAAATCTACTGCCTCTAGGTCTTATAGCGAGTCATGTTAGGACGTTATCGGAATCAGAAGCAGCAGGGAATCTACATGCAAAGGACGAGTAAGAGTATCGAGATTGGAAACCAAAGATTTAGGCAACGAGTTATCTTATTTTAAGGGAGGTAGACAGGAGTATGCACCAGGAGAAGTTTTAGATATTCCCTCGAGAGACACCGTTAGAACCCCAAATGACCACTTAATTTGTGTCAATGGTGACTACCTTAACCGGGGCCATTTGACCTCATCCAACATATCTTTTGAACCATCTAAAATCTTCCCTTGAATCTTAGTAAATGACTTGTTTGCCTTCCCTAAGCCATTCTGAACCCTAGCCACATATCGTGCTAGTACATCATTCGAAATCCTCGGATAAACGCTTAACCACTCGTCACCCCTGGTCACCTTTCCTAAAACCAAGATCGATGAGAAACGATAGTTATTAGAGTTTACCGCTTCAACGAGAAACTTGGATCGTGCATATCCTCAGAAGAATCACTGGCGCATCATCGAGTCACAAGGCAGATCTCTACCTGGAGTTATAGCACAGAATGTCTGCCAACGTTCGCGCTTAACATATTTTGAAGATCAATAACCCCGACTACAAGAACTACTAAGTAGGAGATCATATAACATCTCTCTAATGGAGATCTACACTAAGGTTCCTATCGCCATCACTAAAAAAGATCGCTTGGGACCTGAAGGGGTGTGGCACGTGGAAGTGCTATGGAAATGCTACGAAACTTGGGCGTAACGTGGGACCACGTGGTCATAGTTCAATAGTTTTATCCACACCTATTCTGGTTAGGCCCCTATGTGTTATGTACCTTGCCCTTTGCAATCGTTCTAACCATCAACCGGTTATCTACTCGAACTTGAATGTTATGAAATACAAATGAATAAATCTTAAATTAACTCCATAAGATCCCAAAACCTAATGACAATTAAGATTTTAAAAAGATGACTCACAAGCCGTAACACCTTTCCTCTTTATTCAAGATGGCAGGTAGACGACCTAACCATCAACGGCCAGCAGATGGACTCGTAGACGAAGAAGCTCCAGGGTTAGCCCAGGTCTTGCGTGAACTTTTTGCCAACATTAATCATCTACACGTGCGTGATCGAGCATGGTTCTTATCAGAACTCAGAAAACAACGAGCCCCTATGTTTAAGGGGATAGCTGAACCGAGGATGGCCGAAGAATGGCTAAGAGCTATCAAGAAGTTATTTAATTCCATGGGAGTGCAAACCGATGTCGATAGAGTAGCTCTAGCAGCACACCTACTGGAAGGAGATGCTGACTACTGGTGGTCTATGATTGATAACACCCAAGATGTAGCAGCTCAAACTTGCAATCAGGTTGAAGAGTTATTTTTAGGAAAGTACTTCCCAGCTCCCTTCCGACATGGACAAGTTAGAGAATTTCTAGAGCTAAAACAAGGATCCATGCCAGTAACCTAGTACGTTAATCTCTTCGAAGAGTTGACCCGATTTGCCACGACCATCATACATGACGAGGAATCAAGGGCACGAAAGATTGAGTGGGGCCTAGAACCCTCTATCCGAACTAGAGTCATCTTCTTACAGCTTCCAACGTACACTCAAGTAGTACAAGCATCCCAATTGGCAGAAACGGAGTCAACCGATTCTAAAAGGATTTGTAGTCAAATAAAGGAGAGTACTAGTCAAGGAGGGCCACTAAGGAATAATAGGGAATCTATTCCCAAAAAGCTATACCACCTAGCCGACAAACCAAGGCAAGCAAGGGGTCAACATTCAAAGGTGAGGCACTATTATGAATGCGGTCAGCCCGGGCACAAAAAGTCACAATGTCAACAGCTTAGACTAGAAAACTGGGGAAATCAACCACAGCAATGGAAGCAACTGCAACTGTAACCTCAATCGGAAGGGCACCAACAACATATTCAAGCTGCTAGACCTTTTGTCGATGATTAGAGGTGCGCTCGTATTTGCAACTCGGGGATGTATGTTAATTTAGAATTGTTACATATGTGAGATCCTGACCCGTTTTCCTTTTTTGGTATTTTTCAACTCGCGTTTATCGTTTTTGTTTCTACATGTTCATATGCGTTTTTATGCATGTTCGAGGATAGAGATGCATGTGGGGTTAGTTTCCGGGGCCGTTGGCCGTTGTGGCGCGGGTTTCAAAAAAAAAAAAGATATTTTCTGACGAGCCTATAAATATCTTCCTTTAGATATTTATTTCAAAATATCTTCTCTTCTCTCTCTCTTCTCTCTCTCTACAAGCTTTCTCTCTGCCTTCTCTCTAGCTTTTGGGGGGCTCGGGGCTCGATTTTCGACGATCAGACTACAAATTCTTGGTATCGGCATCGAGGGCTACGCAACCATCTGGTTAGATTTTGATTCCGGTGAAACTTAATTTTGCACGTGGTTCGAGGTGTCGAGTTTTTAACTCACCGAGGTTGGATCCTAGACTCTCATGTCTTATAAGGGTGCTATGTGTAATCGTGTGTGCTTTTAACAGTTAGATTGCTGTAGATCTGACTTTGTTTCAAGAAAATCGGGTTTTGGTTTCAAAAGGGGTTTGGTGTTGATTTCGGTGGATAGAATCGGATTTTAAGATTTTTCGTTCGGTGATTCTAGATGTTTTGGGCTTGTGTATGTCCGTGGGTGTTATATATATACGAATCAGTAAGTTTAAGTGTGTTTTGAAGCATCATAGTGGGTGTTGGGGAGTTTGGAGGCTTTGAACTCCAAGAAGAGCCAAATCTAGGTTTTTCTCGAGTGGTAGCTCGCTCGAGCGCCCGATGTCCGCTCGAGCGGACTGACTGCGCATGGCCATTTTATTTTAATGTTACCTCCCACATCTAGACTCGGAATTAGGTCATTCTTATACTCAAATCGAAGCCCCGGAAGTCTTCTTTCCAATTACACCTCTCTCACCTTAAAATTTTTTTTGTAGAAAAAGTTATGATCAAAAGAGTGGATATATGTTTAGATTTCCAAACCGTTTTCACCCGTTTTTGGCTGAACGTTTGGGAATGGTTGTTTTTCATCCTTAATGGAGCTTTTTATCAAGTTTCTTGTTTCTTGGGACATCGTGGGCTTGTGTTGGACGCGAGTGAGTCCGTGTTGGCCGTGTCGGGCGTGAGGGAGCTCGTCTTGGTTATGTTGGGGCCTTGGGGGTTTCTTTTGGTCGTGTGGTGGCCTTTTGGTCGATTGGGTTATGGGGCTCGATCGACTGCTGTCCTCTAGTGATTTTTAGTTGATTGGATTATGTGGTCCTGTCAATTGAAGTCATGAAGAGGGTGTTGGTCATTTCATGCAGGGTGTTGGTGCACGGTTGAGTGCGTGGTGGTTGGTGCATCGTTGGGTGTTGGACGTGTTGTGTCCGGTGTTCTTTCTAGAGATGGGATCTTGGTGAGAACCATTTTGTGGGAGGTTTGTGTTGGCCTTTGGATAGGCTGTGTTCTGTAGGTTTGTTATTTGCGTTGGGCTCGTGCGGGCGTTGTGGGTTTGTGTTGGGCGCATGTGGGCGTCGTGGGTCTGTGTTGGGTGCATGACGTGCATGGTTAGATGTGGGGGTTTGGCTTTGTTTCTTGGTTTGGGTTTTCTCCCAGCGTTTACTACTCGAGCAGTGGTCGTGCGCTCGAGCGGGTTGGTGGCAGAGTGTTTGGTCGGTTGGTGACCACTCGAGCGGTGGAGTGGCAGAGATATATGTTGGTAGGGGACCGCTCGAGCGGTGGTTGAGCGCTCAAGCGCTTGGGCTGTGTTGGCCTCTATGTTAGGTTTTGGGTTTGGTTTTTCGTATCGTTGGTTGTCCCGGTGCGTGGATGGGTCCCGATTTGTGGATGGGTTGTTCGGGTATCGAATGACGGTATGTGTGGCATGTGATGTCGTGACGGGTTATGTGAAGGGTGGCGTCATGATGTGAAGTTATATGGCTATGTGCGTTTATAACTGATTATGTGCATTTATAACTCTAGTTTATTCATGTACAGAATATGTGGGTGGATTACATGGCTTTGGTGTCGTTATGTGTAACGTGATTTATGCTTTAAAACGCAGAGTTTTATAGGCATGTATGTGTGGGTTATGAGAAACGGATGCATGTGGTGCATGTTGCAAGTATTGTGTGAGTCGCGTGTGTAGCATGTGACGTGGTTTGTGAAACGTAGTAATAGTACATGATTTTATGCATTTAAATCTTGTTTAGGTTATGCATAGGTGTATGGAATGGATAGATGAACATGTGGTTCTGTGAATGTTAGCTCTGGCTGACAGTGCATTCGATAGCGCTGCGGTCCCTCGGTGAAAGTCCGTAAAGGTGTATCGGGAGGGCTGAGTTCCTTTGGTTAAAGTCTGTGAAGGTTAGGGCTAAGGTCCTTCGGTTAAAGTCCGTAAAGGTGTATGGTAGGGCTGAGGTCCTTCGGTTGAAGTCCGTAAAGGTGCCTTGACGGGGGCAGTGGTCCATCGGTGAAAGTCCGAGAAGGTTCATGACTTGTATGCACTGCATTATGGGACGGATAGACCAATTTTCAAACTGTTTTAAGAGTCGTGTGAATCGCGATCTAAACACCATTTTTCAACTATTTTTGGGCTCGTTTGAGTGAGTCAAAGATGATTTGTATCCTCGCTTTCCTGTTTGCATGTGAAAACTATTTTCAAGACTTGAAAGAGAGTCTAAACCTGCACTTTGATTTCCTAGCATGTTTAGCTTATATCGCATGCTTGTCTAGTTTCTGCTGAACTTTGGCTCACAGTGTGGGATTTGCTTTTCTTCAGATACCGGTCAAGCATGTTGATCTGGAGGTGCTGGAGAGGTGGAAGAGTGATAGTCTTCCTTTTTGTTTCTATCTGTATCATGCATGCTTAATACACGTTTCTCGGCGTTGATGCTTTGTAATGTAAGGCGTTTGGCATTTGGCGTTTATATACAATGCATGTATGATTTATTTTGAGAGTGTATTCTCGGTTGGGTTTTATGTTGTTTGTTTGTGGGAGTTTCACGTGACCTGGAGTTTGGGGAGTGACAGAATGGTATCAGAGCTTTGGGTTCGAATACCTAAGAGTTGTGGGGAGAGGTTGCATCACCGTGTGAGGTTGATTGCGTGTACTTGATTGCATGTGTTTAGATGTTTTGGTAGAAGGAGCATAGTAGTGTGTTGAAAGTGTAGATGATGTGTATATGTGAGCATGGGGGTTGAACCGTGGGATTGATTAGTCCTGCCTTTGGACGTTTGGATTAACAAACTTGAGAGCCAAGTTAGAAACGCGTTTAGCTGACGCGATTTCTAGCAGGGAACCTGAGTAGGTTATCCAGACTGACGCGTCATTCTTGTCGGTTCTCCTCGGTATATGGGGTTTGTTTAGCATGAGCCTATGTGCTTATGTGATAGCGTGCTTATGTGGTTTATGCTTTGTGCTGTGTTAAGGCAGCAGTTGGCGAAGATGCGAGGTTGGGGTGAGTTGTAGATCCCGTGTGTTTGAGATAGTTAGCCGTTGTTTAGGATGCCTGGCCATGTTTGATTATATCCTAGGAATGGTTTGGTTGACCATCTCGTGTGCTTGTGTCGATTGTGATCGACGCGGTTGTTTTCTTTTGACTTTATGTTGAATTTCGGGGACGAAATTCCTTTAAGGGAGGTAGAGTTGTGAGATCCTGACTCGTTTTATTTTCTCGGTATTTTTCGATGCGCGTTTACCGTTTTTGTTTCTGCATGTTCATATGCGTTTTTATGCATGTTCGAGGATAGAGATGCATGTGGGGTTAGTTTCCGGGGCTGTTTGCCGTTGTGGGGTGGGTTTCAAAAAAAAAAAGATATTTTTTGACGAGCCTATAAATATCTTCCTTTAGATATTTATTTCAAAATATTTTCTCTTCTCTCTCTCTATAAGTTTTCTCTCTGTCATCTCTCTAGCTTTCGAGGGGCCCAGGGCTCAGTTTTCGATGATCAGATTGCGGATTCTTGGTATCGGCATCGAGGGCTACGCAACCATCTGGTCAGATTTTGATTCCAGCGAAGCTCGATTTTGCACGTGGTTCGAGGCATCAAATTTTTAACTCATCGAGGTAGGATCCTAGACTCTCATGTCTTTTAAGGGTGCTACGTGTAATCGTGTGTGTTTTTAACGATTACATTGCTATCGATCTGACTTTGTTTCAAGAAAATCGGGTTTTGGTTTCAAAAGGGGTTTTGTGTTGATTTCGGTGGATGGAATAGGGTTTTGAGATTTTTCGTTCGGTGATTCTAGATGTTTTGAGCTTGTATATGTCCGTGGGTGTTACATATATACGAATCGGTAAGTTTAAGTGTGTTTTGAAGCATCATAGTGGGTGTTGGGGAGTTTGGAGGCTTAAAATTCCAAGAAGAGCCAAATCTGGGTTTTTCTCGGGTTGTAGCTCGCACGAGTGCCCAATGTCTCCTCGAGCGGACTAGCTGCGCAGGGCCATTTTATTTTGATGTTATTGCCCTTATCTAGACTCGGAATTGGGTCGTTCTTGTACTCAAATCGAAACCCCAGAAGTCTTCTTTCCAATGACATTTCTCTCACCTTAAAATTCTTTTTGTAGAAAAAGTTATGATCAAAAGAGTGGAGATATGTTAAGATTTCCAAACCGTTTTTCACTCGTTTTTGGCCGAACGTTTGGGAAAGGTTGTTTTTCATCCTTAATGGAGCTTTTTATCAAGTTTCTTGTTTCTTGGGACATCGTGGGCTTGTGTTGGACGTGAGTGAGTCCGTGTTGGCCGTGAGGGAGCTCGTCTTTGTTGTGTTGGGGCCTTGGGGGTTTCTTTTGGTCGTGTGGTGGCCTCTTGGTCGATTGGGTTATGGGACTCGATCGACTGCTCTCCTCTAGTGATTTTTAGTTGATTAGATTATGGGGTCCTGTCAATTGAAGTCACGGAGAGGGTGTTGGTCATTTCATGCGAGGTGTTGGTGCACGGTTGAGTGCGTGGTGGTTGGTGCATCGTTGGGTGTGGGACATGTTGGGTCCGGTGTTCTTTCTAGAGATGGGGTCTTAGTGAGAACCATTTTGTGGGAGATTTATGTTGGCCTTTGGTTAGGTCGTGTTCTATAGGTTTGTTGCTTGCGTTGGGTGCGTGCGGGCATCGCGAATTTGTGTTGGGCGCGTGTGGGCATCGTGGGTCTGTGTTGGGTGTATGACGTGCATGGTTAGTGCAGGGGTTTGGCTTTGTTTCTTGGTTTGGGTTTCCTCCCAGCGTTTACCTCTTGAGCGGTGGTCGTGCGCTCGAGTGGGCTGGTGGCAGAGTGTTGGGTCGATTGGTGACCGCTCGATCGGCGGTTGAGTGCTCGAGCGGTGGAGTGGAAGAGATGTATATCGGTAGGGGACCACTCGAGCGGTGGTTGAGTGCTCGAGTGCTTGGTCTGTGTTGGCCTCCAGGTTAAGTTTTGGTTTTGGTTTTCCGTATCATTGGTTGTCCCGGTGCGTGGACGGGTCTCAGTTTGTGGATGGATTGTTCGGGTATCGAATGATGGTGTGTGTAGCATGTGATGTCGTGACGGGTTATGTGACGGGTGGCGTCATGATGTGAAGTTATATGGCTATGTGCGTTTATAACTGATTATGTTCATCTGTAACTCTTGTTTATTCATGTACAGAATATGTGGGTGGATTACATGACTTTGGTGTCGTTTTAAAAGAAGCTTAGGCTGTTCCAGAATCTAACTCGAAGCACAAAAGTTTATACGAAACAAAATCATTTGAAAATCCCATTCGTAAAGCGTTGATCCCAACAATGGAAAACGTAGTATGGAACTATGGAAAACAACAACTGACCCAAGGTTCTCTCGAAAGTATTAAAACATGCATACATCCATAATCATAGTATACGATTTACAACATGTTACAAATAAACATGAAACATATACAACAGGTATAAGCTACCTATCAAGACAAAACAAATGTCTTGTCATCAGCCACCTTCGGGTACCACTGGGTCAACCTACAGGACCACGCTTACCTGAAAAAGGTTTTACAGCAAAATCCCACACCGTGAGCCGAAGCCCAATTGGAAAAGATAATAATTCTGTAAAGCAGGAAATATGCAATCACAAGCATACGGGCTCAACCACAAGAGCCAAAAAGGTTTTCCCAACTCAAAATCATAAGTTTTGCATCAGGCTGACACGAGCCTCAAATCGATTTTATTTCATAAAACCCTACATTTTCGTCCTCAAAACCATGCATATCATGTAATGGGAGCTAACTCAACCACAAGCCAAAAGGTTTTACATCATAAAACCCCAAGGTTTTCTATCAGATTCCCAAAACAGTTTTTCCTTCACAACCAAGCATTTAAACAATGAAAAACCACATTTTTACAGTTGAAGGAAAACAGTAACCAAAACATTACTTTCCCACTCGGATCACACACCGAGGAAAGATAAAAATAGTAAACTGTAATAAAATAATATGCTCCACTTAGGCCACATCGCCGAGGAGAAAAGGTAAAATAGTAATCAAAATATCGTTTCCCTTGCGGAATGTACCATCGCGGAATAGAAGAAAGAGATCCTATGTACCGACTTTGTCACACAGACAAAGGTAACAACTATAGACTCCTATCCATTTCCCTAGTCCGGAACCACTTAAGGCCTGCTAGGTAATGACAAGTTCTATACGGAGCACCACAACGTAAATGCTAACTTTACGGGCCCGACAACCCGAGGGAAAAGAACACAAAAACCGACCTTCTTTACGGGAACAACCCCGAAGGATAACAAAGGTACCTACACTGTGCACGTTTCTGGACTTTCACCGAGGGAAACTCGTGCCAAATACATGTCATCCCGGTACATCTAGATAATCTTCTAAAAATAGTACCGTAGCTCAACTACGAAAATATTTCCTCAAAATAATACATTATACATGTGTATAGATCCATCCATCAACATGGAGATCAACAAAATATTTTCAAAATGTATTTTTCCATTTTTCACAAAACGTTTCAAAACCTAAGACTAAACCCCGAAGGCGAGCTCCAAACCTCCCGAACACCAAGTGCTGAGAGTTTTCACAAAATCACTATTTTCCAACAAAATCCACTATTTTCAAGAAAACCCTTTGAAAATCATACTACCACATGTCATACAGTACTATAAGCTAAGAAAAGCTAACAACATGCTTTCTATCTGAAAAACAAGGCTTAAACAGAAAGTATGACATTTGATGCATTTTCTACCCGGTAAAAATACATATAATTACAAATAACACCCTCATAACAGCAGTAGGTCTAGAATCTTATCTCGTTGGGTCAAAACCCGACACCTCAAAAATTGAACCTCGACGAAACAGAATTCTGTCCGAATATATACGAAGCCCCGAGCACCAACATCGAGGATCCACAATCCGATCGCTGAAAATCGAGCCCCGGGCCTTCAAAATCTAGAGAGAAGGCAGAGAAACGGGAGAGCAAAATCAGATTTGGAGAGCAAAAATATCCCAAAATATCTCCACAGCTGGATATTTATAGAGAACACCAAAGATCCACTGTTCAGTCGACTGAACCCCCAGTTTAGTCGACTGAATGACGCTACTGGAAATGCCAAAAGCCTAGTCGACAAGGTTCAGTCAACCGAACCCCCATGTCCAGTCGACCGAACTCAAAAAACTCGGTTCAGTCGACTGGGCCAAGCCCTTCAGTCGATCGAACTGCTGGGCAGTGCGTTTTTCTGTGTAAAAATTGATTTTCCAGCTTTTAGCCAAATCAAACAAGCCTCAACGGAACCCGAACACACACCAAAGATGTACCTAACGCCTTTCGAAGGTTACGAGATACTTAATCATTCGAAAATGAAACGGGTTGGGGTCTCACAACTCTCCCCCTCTTAAAGGAATTTCGTTCTCGAAATTCAACACCGAAACTCAAGCCAAAATCAGCCTGTCAACCATCAATAAACTCATATGCAAACCCAGCGATATTGCACAATAGTAGAAATGCCTCAGCAACTGAAACCCCAAAAATCATCGTCACAAAACTAATACATAACCATCATCACGCAAGGAAAACACGGCGTGAAGAATCAACCACCATACTGACTGATCCCACAACAAACTCCACTAACACCATCATCATCCAGGAGACAGCTATGAAACAGAGGATCAAGATCTAGCTCACGCTGCCAAACCTCGAAACACAACTCTTACCGAACTCAAACCATTCCGACGACAGACGCAAAGCAAGGGACTAATTCACCATGGTACCTGATCTCAAACATGCTCTATGCTCGAACACAGAGACTATCACTCTCGTCTTCATTGCCACATACTGGCTCAATCACATATCACCATGCTCCCCAAGGACCATCTCCACAAATCTAAACACACGACATCGAGCCCTGACATCGGTCACAGGAAGTCACACACACTGTACACAAACTTTACTCAAGTCCTGACGATCACCAGATGACCACCGACTTTGATACCACATCATCACCCTACCAATGCCAATATCTCCATTACTGAAGCTATCATGACACCGATCCACGAGTAACAACACAACACCCAATTCCAGAGAGAAGCTCACCAGAGAGAAGTTCACTTAACTCACCTGGACTACTAAAGAACAGATCTCATCAAACTTTTAAACCTTCGCTCTCTAGTCAAACTTCCATCACGAACCGCAATTCTCACCCAGGAGAAACATCAGGTGGTACACCAATGTCTTAGACAAGGTTTCACACAACCAAAAACAAATCTGACATCAAAAACTCACGCAGTCGCCTGACCCCAATGAGTCACTTGGCCAAACATGTCATGTAGACAGAACATCTCATAGGTATCCAACAACCTATATCATCCAAATCATAACTCTCGTGCAACAACACGTCACTACACATCTCAACGTCTTACCATCAGATCACTGATACCAAAACTGCAGACCAATCTCATGTCGAACATAGTCGCTATCATCAGACAAAGCAATAAAAGACTATCATCCAACATCAAACCACATATGCCTAACACATACAGCAAACCTTTGGGTCCACAATAGCAAACTATTCGGGCCCAAGATACCAACCAAGATTTGCATCTTACACTTAGCAAGTTTCTCATATCCAGAACTCATCACAGCCCTTCTGTTCCCAACCAAATAATCGTGTCGGTCCGAACAGGCCACGCCAACCAAGGCTTCTCCAACATCATACTCTCGAAATCACCATCTATACAAACAATCGTTATGCCGAAGCACAACACTTACCACAGTCGACAACCACTTCTCGACTCCAAGAACTCTGAGCAGTTCCAAGTCCCAAACAGAACCCAAGCCAGACTCACAAAAGTCTACCCAAAAACCCACATACACACATCACAACTGTACTGTTCTGACAAACCCCCACTCTGCTAAGAGCTAAAAACACAACTATACGCACATAACAGTCAACGATCCTCAACTGATCCCTGCAAAAGAACTTTAGGTCTCAACATCAACTCCCTTGTCGACAAGAATCATCACAACCACTCATGTCTACCAATCGAACCTCACATAGATCACAATCCAAATGGTTCGACCACCCGTTGAAACCACAAAGGATTAGTCTAACCATCACCCAATCACAGCGATACAAGTTCTTGAGTCACAACTCAAAGGGTCACACACGGGTACAAACCCACTGAGATTCTACAGTCTCAGAACACAACCAAATCTAAACAAAACAAGAACCTGGTATCTCTATTCAACTGAGATGAAACAACTCACACCAAACAGTCATCTTCAAGACAATCGTCCACAAGAAAACTCTCTCTCCCCTTCCATCCCAAGGAAAGAAAAGGGCCAACAAGAAACCATGACCCAACCTTAGTGTACTGGGAGCACTCCTCAACACTTAGCCTCTAAAAACTCTATAAGTCTTATCTCAAGGCCACGTCGACTACAGTCAAACAGCTACTGTCAACCACAATCACGATACTCAGATCATCCGTTACACCAAGCTCTCAACGCTCAGACCTCATTCACATATGTGAACACCATCCATCCGCATACCTGGCACAACACATACCATTGCGCCAAAAACCTCACTTCACAAGGTTGCGCCACACAACCTAACTCCTGCTAGGCAAACCATAATCACATCACAGCCTCGAGCTTACTATCCAAGGCACAACGTCAAACAAAAGGAACCCAATTTCGAGACCTTTCATTTCGAGTTATTAATAACTCCCACAACCATGCAGACGCCTTCCGCACTTTCGCTCTCAAAGCACACATCGATCACAGGCATCGTACCCTACGATTTCTCACCTATCACCCCAGGCCAGCCAAACCACATGGCCCATTGATGAACCTCATCACTCCACACCTCGCTCCCATGGGTAAATAACATACCCATATCTGGACCTAAGGTGGAACACAAACAACCTCCAGACATCTCATACCCAGGATGCGTCATCTCAGCGCTAAGCCAACCACATGAACCTTACACGATTCCCAAGCTCAATCTCCTAATCACTAGGATATCAACCAAACCACTGACCTACCTTCCCATAAGAACCTCACAAAATTGATACTCGTCGCAGGAGCCCTTACATTCCTATACAACCAAAACCCGTGCTCTTCCCAGCATAACTGCAACTCATACTCATTCCCAATTCCATGAGCTCGCTCACTCGGAACTCAATTTTCAAACCTCAAAAGGTAAACAACGTCTAAGGTCATCAGACTACTTAGACTACCAATAACATCCTACTGACCACCATCGATATCCTGACTTCCATGAAACATCTCCAGAACCACACGTTCTGCCATCTTAACATACGCTCGACCAAGGATCTCTATGCTTCCATCCACTATGTTCCCGCCTATACCCTGTCCAGAGTACACGGGTCAAGACAAAGCATGGCTCACGACGTATCTAATCCATCACACGGCCAGAACCACGTATACCAAAAACTCTGAAGGGATTGTCACTATCCCTAATCCAATCACATCGACTGATTTCCTAGGGTCTCTGACACCCCATCACCTCGACTCACAAGGTCAACCATAACACAACTCCGACGTCCAATAGCCTACTCTCAAGGAGAGCCAGCTACTATAACCAAGCCACCAACTAGGCTCCATCGGCACCTAAACAAACACTGCTCGTACTAACACTTAACAGATACAAATCGAGGCCAACCTCGCACGGCAGAACCCAACTCACTAATGAGTTCCACAACATACCAAGCGATCGATGCTCAACCCATAACCCTGCTTCTGCAACTGAGAGCAACCGAGTCGCATAACCAAGACCCAAACCACAGTCTCGTCATCTCTAAGGGGTACAGGTCGTATGAAGAAAGCATGAAACACAACAACCTAAGGTCAATCTATCATGTCACTTCTACGACATACCACATACTCATGCTATCACATAGTCACGATGATCATGAAGACACAACACCGATACCGAGGAGAACCAACAAGATTGACGCGTCACTTTGGATAACCCACTTAGATTCCCTGCTAGAAATCACATCCATGAAATGCGGTTCTAACTTGGCTCCCAAGTTTGTTAGTCCAAACGCCCAAAGGCAAGACTAATCAATCCTAAGGTC
>JAUMHN010296003.1:0-18673 GCA_032360265.1 Heliamphora ciliata
TGCAGAGGCAGAATACAGGTCCATGGCATTAGCTACATCTGAAATTATGTGGGTTCGACAGCTTCTCACCAAGTTAGGTGAACCACCTATGGGACCTATTAAATTGTGGTGCGATAATAAGTCTGCAGTTTATATTGCCACAAATCTGGTGTTTCATGAGCGAACCAAACACATCGAGATTGACTGTCACTTCATCCGTCATTAGTACAAGAATGGCACCGTCGGGTTTGGTTCGGTTCAATCTGGTGAACAACTTGCTGACTTATTCACTAAGGCATTGTTGGGATCTCGAGTCAATTACATCTGTAACAAGTTGGGCATGATTGATATATATGCACCAACTTGAGGAGGGAGTTAAGTAGTAAAGGTTAATATATTTATATATATTATAGTATGTAGTATTATGTGGGTATGCCCACAGTAGTTATTATAATCCTCTTTTCCTTAATAAATATGTGTGTAGGTCTTCTTTGGTGAGACACACTCTTCTCCTTTATTCTTACAAGAGGGGGTGCCCATGAACGGTAGAAGTTTGCCAAAACTACAGTGGGAGGCACTTGGGAAACTTTTACAAAGGTATTTCTGGAGAAGTACTTTCCTGAGACTTCGAGAGATCGTTACCGGAAGGATTTCCTTTTTCTTACCTAGGGGGCGATGACGGTGGTCCAGTATGAGGCCGAGTTTACTAGCTTGTCCCGGTTTGCATAAGAGATTGTGGCTATAGACGAGTTTCGTGCAAAGAGATTCAAAAGGGTTTGAGGTCCGCGATCTGAGATAGAGTGGCGGCATTCAGAATGAGCGTCTTTACAGAGTTGGTGGAGACAGCCATTATCGTGGAAGATACCCTGAACAAGACGGGCAGGGTTAGAGAGAGTAGGAGCCAGTAGGGCGGGGGAGGTGCACAGTTTCAGGGGCGCGAGAATAAGCGCCAGAGGTCGTCTGGTCCGGGTTCTCATCCTATGAGATCGTATTAGCCGCAGTTTTCTACACTTGCACCTTTAATGGCCTCAACGGGAAGGCCAGAGCAAAGAGAGATCATTTGTTACCGATGTAGACAACCAGGGCATCGTTCTACGGAGTGCCCACAAAGGGGGCAGTTTCAGAGTTCAGCGCCAATTCAGTCGCAGGGGAGAGAGCCACCAGTCTATTTTGGGTGTGGCTAGTCGGGGCACATTTGTAGGAACTGTCCTCGAAGAAGGAATGTACAGAGTACGGCACGAGCACCAAGTGTTCCGCCTGCACAGGGACGACAGACTTATCAACAACCTATGGCTCAGACGTCTAGGATTGCAGAAGGACGTGCCTCAGCACAGTCAGTACGGCAGTCGACAGTCCAGGGTTTCGGTGGACAAACTAGAACACCGCAAGGTAGAGCATATGCCCTTACTGATCCTAGTTCTTCCAAAGCACCAGTCGTGCTCGATGTTACAGCTACTACATCTGTGATTAGAGGTACTCTCTTAGTATATAGATCATGGGCCAGTGTTCTTATCGACACGGGAGCATTGCATTCCTTTATTTCCTCTGCTTTTGCATCTACATTGTGATTGGAGACAGACTCATTGGGTAGTACGTTGAGTGTAGAGACCCCGATTAGTGGAAATGTGGTGTTAGGGCGAGTTTGTAGGTCCAGCGAGTTGGAGGTCTCCGGACGCTGTCTAGAGTTTGACTTTATCATTCTAAACATAACCACGTTTGATGTCATCCTAGGGATTGACTGGCTGACCACCTTATCATGCCATTATTGATTGCGATCGACGGAGGGTATCAATTTGTACGCCAGAGGGTGATTGCTTTTGTTTCGTGGGCGATCAGGATGAGGATTGTGTTATACGGAACCGAGGGAACTTGGGTTTCCTCTTTTTTGCTCTCATGTTGGATAAGGCGAATGGGGTTCGCGGGGAGTTACCCCTTGTCGTTTGCGACTATCCAAATGTCTTTCCTGACGATCTGTTCGAGTTGCCACCGAGTTGTGAGGTAGAGTTTTCTATCGATCTGGTTCCAGGAGCTGCTCTTATTTCTATGCCATCTTACCGTTTTGCACTAGCTGAGTTGCGAGAACTCAAGATACAGCTTCAGAAGTTTCTTGATAAGGGGTTTGTACGTCCGAGTACGTCGCCGTGGAGAGTTCCAGCTCTTTTTGCTAAAAAGAATGATGGATCCTTGAGGTTGTTGTGTATTGACTACCAGAAGTTGAATCAGGTAACGTTGAACAACAAGTATCCTATGCCAAGGATTGATGACTTGTTTGATCAGTTGAAGGGGTTGAGTTGATTCTCGAAAATTGATTTGAGGTCAGGGTACCATCAGTTGAGGATTAGGGACGAGGACATAGCGAAAACCGCCTTTCTGACTCGTTATGGTCACTATGAGTTTTTGGTTATGCCGTTCGATTTAACGAACGCTCCTGCGACATTCATAGGTTTGATGAATCACATCTTTCATCTGTATCTGGACAGTTTTGTGGTTGTGTTTGTGGATGATATTCTTATCTATTCACCCACGAGAGAGATACATGAAGAACACCTGCGTATCGTTCTACAAATTTTGAGAGAGCATCGTCTGTATGCGAAATTTGAGAAATATGAGTTTTGGATGTCCGAGGTAAGATTTCTTGGACACGTGGTATCACAGGATGGAGTATTAGTGAATTTTTCGAAGACTAATGCAATGATGGATTGGAAACGACCAAAAAATGTATTTGGGATCCGCAACTTTTTGTGCCTGGCAGGCTACTACTGGCGATTCGTAAAAGACTTTTCTAGACTTGTTGCGCCGATGGCACGTCTTACGCGGAAGGGAGTCATGTTTGTTTGGAGTGAGCCCTGTGAGTTGGCATTCCAATAGTTGAAGAAGAGGTTGACTAGTGCACTAGTGTTGGTTATTCCAGAATAAGGTTTGGGTTACACAGTGTATTGTGATGCGTCACATGACGGTTTGGGTTGTGTTCTGATGCAGGAAGGTAAGGTTATGGCTTACGGATCTTGACAGTTGAAGACTCGTGAGAAGAACTATCCGACACATGATTTGGAGTTGGCAGCCGTAGTCTTTGCCTTGAAGGCATGGCGGCACTATCTTTATGGTGAGCATTTTGAGGTTTTCTCCGATTACAAGAGTTTGAAATACTTGTTTTCGGAGAAAGACCTGAATCTAAGCCAACGACGGTGGATAGAGTTGTTAGAGGATTATGACTTTGAACTGCAGTACCATCCGGGAAAGGCCAATGTCGTGGCCGACGCTCTTAGTAGGAGATCTCATGGTTCGTTAGCATCCATTGCCATACGAGAATGGGACATGCTTGGAGAGGTTGGTGAGTTTGATCTATGTCTCGAGGAGACAAGGAAAGGTGCGACTTTATTTTCAGTAGTTTCACGACCTACGTTGGTTACACGTGTGCTAGAGGGCCAGCAGATAGATCAGGAGGCTCCAATGTTACGGGATCGTATTGCTAGTGGAAAGGATACCACGGGATGGGTGGTGAGCCTAGATCAGAGTTTGAGATTGGCAGTGAGATTGTTTGTACCAGAGTCATGCTGTGCCGATGTACTACATGATTTTCATCATTCTCGTCTTGCAGTGCACCTTGGAGGCACTAAGATGTATCATGATTTGCGCCGCCAGCTCTGGTGGAAGGGAACGAAGAGGGATGTGATTCAGTTCGTTTCTCCGTGCCTTGTCATCAGGTAAAGGCGGAACATCAGAGACCGGCAGGGTTGTTACAGCCGTTGCCCATATCAGAATGGAAGTGGAAAAACATCACGATGGACTTTGTATCGGGACTTCCTAGATCACCTAAGGGACACAATGCTGTTTGAGTTGTGGTCGATAGGCTGACGAAATCTACACACTTTCTTCCCGTTCGCGTGAAGGATACTGTGGATAAACTGGGTAAATTGTATGTCAGCGAGATAGTTCGGCTACACAGAGTACCTGCATCGATTGTTTCTGATCGAGACCCACGCTTTACATCGCGCTTTTGGCAGTCTTCAGGTGAATTTGGGAACGAGCTTGACGTTCAGCACTGCTTTTCATCCGTAGACGGACGGTCAGTCCGAGCGTACTATAAAAATTTTGGAGGATATGTTCGGGGCATGTGTACTTGATTTTTGGGGTTCTTGGAAAGATCACCTACCGTTGGCAAAGTTTGCATACAATAACAATTATCAGTCCAGTATTAGAATGGCACCGTATGAGGCTTTGTATGGTAGGCCGTGTAGGTCACCGGTGTGTTGGACAGATGTAGGAAAGACCACGGTCTTGGGACCCGACTTGGTGCTGGAGACGACAGAGAAGATCGCTGTGATTCGTCAACATTTAGTGGCAGCTCAGAGTCGCCAAAAGAGTTAGGCTAATCAAAGGAGGAGACCTTTGGAGTTTGAGGTAAGGGACCACGTGTTTTTTAAAGTATCGCCACGCAGAGGTTTGATGAGGTTTGGCCGTAACGGGAATCTATCACCGCATTTTATTAAGCCATTTGAGATCCTTGAATGGATTGGGGACGTGACATGCCGTCTGGCTTTACCACCTCAGTTGGCATCTGTGCACAACGTGTTTCACGTTTCCATGCTTCGGAAGTATGAGCATGACCCGTCACATGTTCTAAATTGGGCTGAGTGACAAATAGATGAGAATGTTACACATGAAGAACGACCTGTGAAGATCCTGGACACGAAGGAACAAGTGTTGAGAGAGAGGACCATTGTTTATGTCAAGGTTCTATGGCTTCATCACGATGCTGAGGAGGCGACGTGGGAGCTTGAGTCTGGGGTTCGTGCTAGATATCCGGAGTTATTTGCCTTGTAACCTTGTAGCAAATTTTGGGGGCAAAATTCCTTAAGGGGAAGAAAGTTGTGAGACTCAATTTCATTTCTTTTTCGTTATATATATATATATATATATATATATATATATATATATATTCGATGTGTTGGTTTATGCTTTATCATTGTAAAACAGCATGTGTATATGTGTTTTACGTTTACTCAGGTTTCGAAAAGGCATGTTTGGTTGGCTTTGACGCTGTAAAACCTGTGTTTGACGCAAGGGTTGTTTTCTCCGTCATCTAGTCGACTGAACTAGGTGATCCAGTCGACTGGGTCGATAGTGTGTTAGTACAGTCAACTGAATTGGGCAGGTCAGTCGACTAAACTGAGTCTACTGAACAGAGTTAGTGGAGTTTTTATTTTTCCAATAGCCTTCATCAGTCGACTGAAAGAATGAAAGTTGAGCTTCAGTCAACTGAACTCCTGTTTTGGCGTGGCCTATAAATATTAGACTCTTGGAAGATATTTTGAAAATTTCTTTTCTTCTTGCCTAAGTTTCCTCTTTTACACAAAACCTCCACCTTCTCTCTAGCTTTTGGGTGGGCCAGGGCTTTGTTTTTTGCGATCGAATAGCTGATCCTTGCTATCCACGCCGAGGGCTTCATGTTCATCGGGATGGATTCTCGTTTCAACAAAGTTCGTTTTTCGGGCGTCGAGTTTTTTGACTAATCGAGGTAGGATCCTAGACTATATTGTCTTTAAAGAATGCTATGTGCGATTATATGCTATTCTACCATTTGAAAATGCTATAAATGTTGTATTTTATGTTTAAACCATATTTGTCGGAAGAAAAGCCTGTTTTGTGTTTCTTTATGGTTTATTACATGTTATGAACGTGTGGATGTCCACGGTTTTCAAAAAAGTGGTTTTGAAAACGGAAGATTCTTGTGAGTCTTGAAAACCGTGTTTTGGAGGTTTGAAGCAAACCATTGAGGTTGAGTCTCAAATTTTTAAACGTTTCAGTAAGAACGGTGGAAACATGTTTTAAATATTGTTCGGTCTCCATGATTGATGGATGACGTGGAAGATGGCCATTGGAACTTTTATACATGATTAATGTATAGTTTTAATGGTTTTCGTAGTCGAGCTACTTGTTGATTTTTTAATGATTCATAGATGTGTCGTGACAGTGTGTGGATTAGGCCGCCATTGCTCCTCAGTGAAAGTCCGAAAACTTGCGCAAATAGGTACTTCGTTCCTTCGGGTTAATCTCCGTAAATGAAGTGGTGGGTGCTTTGTTCCCTCGGGTTAAGCCCGTAAATGAAGTGGTTGCCCCTGTGTGAGGCGTACGTTGTTGTGACTCCGTATAGAACCTGTTATTACCTAGCAAGTCTCCATATGGCTTGGGTCTAGGGTAATGGGCAGAAGTCTATAGTTGTTACCTTTGTCCCTGGTGTGACAGAGTCAGTACATAGGAATCATTCTCAGCTGTGTGATCCGAGTTGAAATGTGGGGTTTTAAGGATGGAAAACCCTTTTAAGGCTCATATGGTTGAGTCAACCTTATGCCATGTAATTGCATATCCTGCTTTACTGCATCATAGTCTGTTTCTATTGGGCTTCGGCTCACGTTGTGGGATTTGTGAAAACCTTTTTCAAGTGTAGGTGATCACGAGGATGATTTAGAAGAGCCCGAGGTGCCGGAAGACTTTGTTTTGTTTTCCTTTTTGTTATGGAATCATATATTCTTATATGTATTGCATGTCCTTAGAGGCGTGTTTTGTAAGCCTTGAGGCGATATATTATGCATATATGGAATGGAATGTATGATGTTTTGGAGAGAAGAACCTTGGGTACTCTTTTTAATTCCAAATGCTACATATTTGGTTGATTGTTTTACAAATAAAACCTTATTTTTATAAATGGTGGTTCGGTGGGCTTTTTACGTGACCTTGGATTTTGGGGCGTGACATCCAAAATCGAGGACCAGAGGTGTAAGAGCAGCATATGCAATATTACCTAAATTGGCTAATGTAGCAGTGGATGCTGGAGGTAAAATAGAATGAAATGTCTCAATGATCTGGCTAACCGAAGCAGTGAGAGCATCTGATGTTCATGATCGTGAGTCACCTTTTTCTTTGTTATATCCCAATTCTCTACCTTTTTCACTCACTCCTTGTGTTTTTGGTTGTACTGCTTTTGTGCATGTACTTGATCCTAGTCAATGGTAAGTTATCTCTTCAAGCTCATATGTTTTTCTCGGGTACTCTCATACTCAAAAAAAATATCAATGTTATCATCCTTAGTCTTTGTTATTTTATGAGTGCCGATGTGACCTTCTTTGAGTCAATTCCCTTCTTCGCTATATCAGGTCAACAACTCTCCTCTAATTTCATCTGTCGTCCTGAAGGGGAGTTTTTCTCTTCTCCAACTCTTCCTCTACCTATATCTATGCCTCCTTGTGTTGGCAAGGGAGAAGAAGATGAATATTATATCTACTAAAAAGGGTTAATAACTAACGATGGAGTTCATGATATATATATAAAGAGACAAAACCATAGAAACCCTAATACAGTAAACAGGACTAAACTATCCTTTAGCTATATTCAAAATCACAAAAATACACTCCCACACTCCCCTCAAGCTCATGATGCGAGCCTGGAGAGTAACAAGAGTTTGTTCAGTAAAAACGAAAGCAAATAGCAGTGTGAGTCTTCGCAAAAAAGTCGACAAGCTGCAAGGTAGACAAGACAAACCATAAACTAATAGTACCCAGCTGAAAGTGGTGACGAACAAAATGATAATCAATTTCAATATACTTTGTACGCTCTTATTGTCATAGTATAGAGAGGTAGGAGAGGCAAAAGAGACGCCCAAAGTAGAGAGAAGCCACCTTAGTCAGACGATATCAGCAGTAGCATGGGCCATGACACGATATATAGCCTCAACAGTACAAAGGGCAACCACAAACAGTTTTTTTCTCTTGCAGGAAATAAGAGTCACCGAGAAAGATATCGAAGCCCGTAGTGGACTTGAGATCAGAAGCATCACCGGCCTAGTAAGCCGCATACGCCTAAAGAGTTACTATTGATGCAGAGGACAACCCCCACCTCTGAAAAATGGTATGCCTGATATAACGTACGATACACATCAAAGTTAAGGATGAAAAGAGCCGAATCATAAGTGCTAGGATGAAATCCAATTTGGGTAACAGTAAACTAAAAACGTTGATATCAGGCACGAGGAGATTGCTTGAGACCGTAAAGGACACAATGGAGACAACAAACCAAACTCGGGGGGGGAGGGAGACCCGGAGGACACATATAAACTCCTTCATTAAGATGGGCATTGAGAAAGGCATTCTTTACATCAAATTGGAAGAAAGGCGAATGACGAACCGTACCGACAGAGATAAGTGTACGGACGATGGTCATTTTAGCATAGGGGTAAAGGTTTCCTCATAATAAACTCCATATTCCTGGGAAAAGCCCTTGGCAACCAGATGAGCTTTGCAACTCTCCAAAAAACCATTAGAGTAAGTTTGAACTTTGTACACCCATTTGCAGCTAATGAGATTTTTAAGTGCAAGAAATGGAACAAACTCTCAAGTACTAGTCTTTTGAAGAACATAAAATTCGTTGACATTAAATTAACACAATTAGGATCAGTACATTCTTCTTTATAAGAGTAAGGCTCAAATTAAGCATAAATAGAAGTTAAAAAAGCACGATAGGAAGGTGAGAAACAAATATACAAGAAACCAAGTCTTACCGGCGGAATACAAATACGCAATTGGTAGCGGCGTGGAGGAGGGCCGAAAGCTGGTGAATAAAGGCAGAGAATGAGCAACGAACTGGAGATGAACATTGAGAAAAGCGTTCTTAACATCAAATTGGACGAGAGGCCAATGATGAACGACAACAATAGATATTAGAGTGCGAACAGTAGTTATCTTAGCCACATGGGCAAAACATTTCCTCATAATCAATGTCTTACTCTTGAGAAAAACCCGTAGCAATAAGACGGGTTTCATAGCGCTCCAAACAACGGTCAAAGTTAGTTTTGACTTTATACACCCGCTTACAGCCAATGAGATATTTACCAACAGGCTAGGGAACAAACGCCCAAGTACAATTCTTTTAAAAGGAAGTTAATTCATCATATATAGTAGTAATCTAGTTAAGATAAGTGCATGCTTCTTTATAGGACCGAATTTCAAAATAAGAATGAAATAGACATCAAAAAAGCACAATAAGAGGAAGAAAAGCAAGTATTATAAGAAAATTAACGAGTAGCACCGTTCAGGAAGACCAGGGTCCACAGATGCAAGAGTATGGTCAAAGCTCGTGAGTAAGGGTTGAGGAGGAACAATCTGCTTGCGAAAGTAAAAGAAAAAGAAGACATCATAACCAGAATTAGAAAGTTGTCTAACAAATAGTAAACTAATAGGCAACTGTGACACAAAAGAGGCATTAGAAATGTATAACGAAAAAGATGAGGAAGGGAGAACAAGACCAATAGAAACAACTTGCATAGAAACGCCATTGGCAGGTGAAATAGCGATGGGAGAAGAGGGAGAAATACAATGACTAAAACTCGACAAATCAAATGTCAAATGATGAGAAGAGCCAGAATCAAAATCCAAGTAATTGTTGAAAGACCTATGAAATAAGAACCATCCAAACCTGGATGAGAGATGACCATAGTAGAAAAGGTGGAGTCTCAGAAAATGCAAGCATAATATAAACCTACTAAAATTTCACGAGCCTAAATTAGGGTTCCTGCTCTGATACCATGATAGAATATAGAGAAGAGAAAGTGTATTATTCCAATAATCAAATCACTCATGGTCATGGAGAGTTACAGAGTATAAACAAAACAAAACCTAAAATCCTAATATCCAATGTCAACATAATTTCATTTCATTCCTCTATAAAGAAGCATGATGTGTTCATATTTGCTTTCTTCTTTTTCTTTCTTCTCTATACTTGCTCTATAAACATGGTTGTAAGAACTGACCAAACATATCTGCAAGCAGCTCAATATAATAATTTCCTGTTAAACGCCATAACAAAATGAGAACATTGATTGCTTATGTGCACATATTTGAATACCAGATGTGAAAGTTGTATCTCATCTGAATTCACAAAAAAATCTGCTTTGCGGTCCATTGGCCAACGCCACTTTAAACATTTGTGAGACCTGGAAAATGGACAGATACCTCAGCAACTAAAACTCCATTTTATTATTAAAAAAAATACATTCAAAAACTTACCAGAAATATTCATTTAAATCATCATAGTTTCTCCATGCTGAATGACTTGATTTGCCACCATTGTTTCTTTTTGCTTCCTTTTTCACCGAAACAAAAGTAATTAAGAGACAAATGTGCATATAGATGGGAAAATGAAGCGAGCAGCAATCAACTAATACATACCTTATGTATGACCTCGTAAATAGGGGTAATAACGTCCTGTAGAAAGGACTCTTCGCCATGGCGTGCAACATGATACTCATTTCTAAATAAGATTCCATTAATAACATCTGCCATCTTATTTATTTGGAAAAAAAAAAATCAATGTTATTTTCATATAGAAAGAGACCATAAAACACATGTATTGGACAGCTATGAAATGTTATAAGAATGAACAAGATTCATGAACAAATCCTGCACGTAAGGCTTTTAGCATTACTATTCTTACTACATCGCTGTTATCAACTTCTGCTCTTTCTACCAGCATTATTGGTCAAACAAAATGAAACCAGAATAACAAAATATACCCATCCAACAACAGTAAGTACTTGGAATTACTCCATGCAGCCAAGAAATGGTAATGGTCACAAACTGGATATCATTTCTGCTGTTGTTTCCCCGGAAAGAAAGTTTGCAAAAATATGAATGGTTACATCACAAATGATTTCATCAGATCCAATGTGATGGACCTACATGGATTAGGTTGCCCCCCTCCCCCCCCCCCCCCCCCGAAGGAACTTCATAGAGAAATTTTGAATGTAGAAATCTCATCTAGGGGTGCAATTTAATTAAACAATTGTTGTCCTATGTGTGTGCTCTAAAGACAACACCTTTTACAGTAGGACATTCAAGCCAAAATTTAGAAGGCTTGAACAAACACGAGTGCTTAAGTTTCTATCTTCTTTTTCTACTTGCTTTGGAGCTAAATAATATCAGGCACACTCATGATTAATCAACACAAATTGGAATCTATTTTCCAGGTTTGTCATTCTTTTATAGTTACTGTCCAGCTAAATTGTGATAATATCAGTAGAATTCATGTCACGTAATACCTCTTGCTCTTCCCATAAAAATTTCTTCTTAACAAACATCAAGAACCAACACGGATATACTTTTAAATTCATGTCGTGTAAAATCCAATGCCTTGTTTCACAATGAAACAATATACAAATAATCTTAGAATTGCTATGGTACATAGCTTCTTTTCAGAGTCTCCTATTAAAAAAGCAAGAAGTTCTCATAATTCTTTTTTATCTTTTTCAAAGCATTGATTTCATGTATTTTTTTGGAAACCGGATGTCTTGATGATTCTATAATACAAGCAGCCATATTTAGCAGATCAGTCGATGCCATAACATCCTTATTTGGCAATTGGAAGACCATAAGCAACAAGACTACCCTTCAAGAAGAACCATTGACCAAAAAACCTGTCACTTGATAGGAGCCCCAAGATATCCAATAAAAATGTGCTGTAGTCAGTGATTATAACTAAAATTCATAGGACAAAAGCCCGTCAGGCAAGAACTATCAAAGCAGATCTCGTCATAAGAGGAACCAAACATTCTCGAAACAGAGTGAACATGACAATTTGACAACCCAAAAAATGAGTCCTAATAGCTTCCTTGACAACCTGTTTATGCCAACAAATTGGCAAGTCCATGGTCGAAGGACCAACCCAAACGGATTAGACATGTCTAACCTACATTTAAACTGAGCCATCATAGCTAGCTTGTTTCACAGCCTCTTCAAAGCTGACACCATTAAAAGTTATATTACAATTACCTTTCATGCAGTTTTGGAAAATGCAGGAATGTCACCTGACATTTGAGAGGTAACCCTAATCTCTTATCAGGTTCAATGAGATTATTCCTTCAGTTGACTGAACAACTAGCAGTTAAATGACTCGCACTTCAAACTTTTTACAAAAATATTTTTAATTAAAGATATATTCACAAGTACACTCAACTAAACATCCGTTTGAAAACTAAATGAATGTAAGAGATCAACGAAAGGGAAAATACGACAAGGGATTGGGAAAATATTAATATTTAATGAAACAATTACATTGGGGCAAGCCATCCTTTCAAATCAAAATTCTAATGATATCATGTGTGTCTGCGTGTACTCTTACTCTTATATCTGATTGTTTGTTAATAAAGGAGTGGTATGTGATAGTTTCGGTAACAATGCACTCATTAAAGGAAGTCACTGCATTGTTCATAAATCTAATAAGAGCTTGCTGTCATTGAACTGTCGATAAATCTGCAAGAGGCTAGTGTAATCTCCCCTAGAAGAAAAAATGAAAAACAAAACATGAACATGCCTTCTCTATACCATCAGAAACCCCAAAAACGTGGTTACACTCACACCTTCCAAGCACCTTTTCAGTAGTTTGGGTTAATATTACTTTGAATACTTTCTGTAAGATATCATACAAAATGTTGCTTTACTTGATAAGTGGTTATGAAGATTTCCAACTTGGCAGGATTATTTATGGTACTCTGTTAGAAAAGCATGTACGTGATTTATACTAGGACCTGCATGTTAGCAGGGGGAACTGTCAATCTCCTCGTAAATATATATATCAACATCTTACTACTTTTTCTCGATGTACACATTTTGTTGTGGGTAACTGGGAGTTCACTAGCTTTTGGGCGGATGTTTGGAAGGCTGAGGTTTCTTTTGAGCTTGTGTTTCCTCAATTATTTTGCTTGCGTCTACCTATAATGCTTTTATTTCTTCAATGACGAATTTCAATTTGACCATGATTACTTGAAATTTTAATTTCTTCAAGAATCTTAACGACCGTGACGTTGATGAATTGAATTCCATGTTATCCATAACCCATCCATGATTATCTTTCCTTGAGACTTGATACTAGTGATAAGAGGGTGGGGACTATTCAGTCACCCCGGGTATTTTCTTGTGAAACCCCCCTTTTGATAAGAATATCCAAATGTGCAAATTTCTGAACCTCGTAATGCAATGCCAAAGGCAAGAGGAATTCTTATTTAAGTTAAGTGCTCATCCGGTCTTTGGCTCATAGAAAAACAGGAACACCAATCACATGATTCAGAAGAGACCGCCAAGTTGTCATGTACTCCCTCAATAGGGTATTATAGGTAGCATGGATGTGGAAACTGTGATCATATAGTTTTACAATTATACATGTGAATGTTTCTAGGGCACAAATTTTGTCTGTGGAAGAGGATTGGGTGGATCCATTGAGTTGTGCTCAGTTGCTCTTGATTGATTATAGGGTTCTTAGTCCTCTTGGCAACAATAATAAGGTTCTGGTTTTTTGGAGTTGGGCAATTTGTCCAATAATATAGGGAGATTTAGTTAGAGAGAAATGCAAGGTGTTTTTAAGGTAAGTTTGATATCTTGAAAGGTTATGAGATGAGGTTTGTTGTTTTCTGCGTTTTGGGTTTCAGAAACAGTCGCTTTATAGGGTGTCACTTGTTCTTGATTAGTTGGGATTAGAGAATGTAAGTGTAGGGTTCTGGAGTGGACCGGAGTACTGAAATCTGGGAAGATGAAGTGCACCACAGTGGCTCGAGGATGCCGGAGGTGGAGAAGGTGAGAGCTTAGGGCAGCCTTAGAGGGAGAGATAGTGGCAATAGAGAACAACCGGAGATATGGAGAGGTTGTATCTTGCAAAGAAATAGCAAGGTTGAAGACGATATGGTCAAAGATGATATCTTCTGGAGGACTCGAGTGTACCTATTTATAGGCGATGTGGAGGGGACAGCAGACAGCTGCATCTTCAAGATCACTAAGGACGACGGGTGTCCCATCCGCTATTGATTCTGTGGATAGGATATGTTGGCTCTGGTGGTCCATATGATATGTTGAGGTGGGTATCATACAGCGTATCACACCTTTGCAAGTTTGATCGGCTAGATGCCAGCTCCTAAGCCTGAAGGAGCTCTGTGTCCTGATCAAGTGTCTCTCTCTATAACCGGTCAGATGAAGTTGTTTGGAGATCACTCTATTGACAAACCCTAGAGCTCTAGCCTCAAAACCACGTGCCTCCGTTGTTCCCGAGCGAGGAGGTGCCTAGGCCCTGCTCCCAACCTAGAACCAAGTTAATAGTGGAGATGGCATGGGCTGTGGGCCGGCCCACTTGCCCGAAAGGGGCCACTTGCCAGAAAGAGGTTGACCCAACACGGCCTACTTGCTCGGAGGCAAGAAGATTGGCCTGACGGCCTAGAGATTAGCCCAATGACCTGCATGGAGATTGGCCCAATAGCCTTCTTGCCCGCAAGTGAGGAGGTTAGCCTATTTGCCTGGAGGCAGGTTGACTAGATACCCTCAGAGAGCTATTTGTGACTTATTCTTGATTAAATTTTTATTATGTATCTCTTGGTGGAGTTCCATCCCTTGTAATAACCTTTTGGCTTTTTCCTTTCTATCAATAAAATTTGGCAATGCTTATAAAACATTTAAGAGATTACTCCATTTTAAATATGTAGAAAACATGTCTCAAATATCAAATGGCACAATAAAATAACCTACAAGTTATTAATAAAGAAAATCTCATACATAAATATCCACATACAAGTGATGGGGAGGAAGATTTAAATATTTTGGAATTTTGGAAGCAACATGAACAATATAGCTTCTTCTTCCACAAATGGCTCGTGATAAACTAATCGTTCTTGTTTCCAAAGGCGGCTTCTAAACCAATTTTTTGTGCAGGTCAAGCTGTCTTGAGTAAATACCATTGCGGTGTTTTCGCCGAAATGGTTTGGTCGAGACACTTCCATTGCAAGAGATTTTTTTGTTCGCAAGCAGGAGAAAACTTTGTACAATTGCAAAATTAGGATTTCAATTCAAATTGGATGATATCTCTATGACCAACCCCAAAGTATTGTCCAACTACAACAATTACTTTTTTTATTTCCTCATATATAATTACATACAATCAATTGTATTCCATAAGGGGAATATAGTGTCAATAATTGGTAGACTTATATTTATCAACTTAGTTGAGATGTACTTGACCTATACTAATCCTAATTCTCCGCCCTATCGTTAACTACATAAATTTGTAATGTTTCTAAGTAAAAGGAATACGGACACGCAAGACGACACGAACACCTAGACACATCAATTTTCAACAACACAATACACAACACATCTGAGACACGTAAACAATTTAAGTTTTTATATATTTATTATACGGAAAATTGGTGAACAGTCCAATGTTTAGACCGTTTACTGTTTTTCATCCAGTATAAGATTTTTTAACGAGCAAGATCCATCCTCATCAAAGTTTTAACACGCAAGGTACTTTTGGGACAAAAATATCCTAGAACATATAAATTTATCTGTGCCTTTTCAAAACATGCATAAAGAACACAGATAAATTTATCTGTCTTTTATTGAAAGTACGTGTAAAGAACAAAGATAAATTTATCTGTCTTATTGAAAGCATTTATAAAGAACACAGATAAATTTATCAGTACCTTTTCAAAACATGTATAAAGAACACAGATAAATTTATCTGTTCGGATTATCTGTGTAGATATGCAAATAGATAAATTTATCTGTTTGCATATTAAACAGATGAATATCAAATAGATAAATTTATCTGTTTGCAGGGTATTTTAGGGAGAAATCACGCAATTGGGCCTTACGCGTTAAAATTTTTGTTGATGGACCTTGTACGTTAAAACTTATTTTTTGGACATTTGGCTGAAACCCCCTTTATTATATGTTGAATATATGAATAATTTATTTAATGATAATAAAACAAATATACTATATATCACTAGTTAAATTAAGAAGTCTTAAATTTTATCTATAAATACTCCAACACATATTTAATGTGCATAAGTTGTGTTTCAAAAAATGTATAACATTGTTACTATGAGAAAGTTAATCATATATGATCTGTTCAGAGCGTTCAACAAATATTGTTAAAGTGTCTATAAAGTGTCGAAGAAGTGTTCAATATTATAAATTTAATTTTTTAATTAACACACATTTACAAAGTGTCGACACATTTTTAGGAGTGTTCGAAGAGTGTTGTGTCCAATATGTCAGTTTTTAGAAAATGCAGAACATGACATGCCTAGGACAAATTAAAAATTTATAATTTCAAACATTTATTTTATGTCAAATCCATAAATAATTTATTCAACAATAATTGAAAATATACAGCATATCACTAATAAATTCGCAACGACCTATGTTTCATTTTACAAATATTCCCAAGCGTAATTGTTGTGCATTGGTACTTCGAAAAATGCAAAATAATGTTACTATGAAGAAATTCATCACATAGGACGTGTTCGGAAGTTCAAAAAGTGTCGTTAAAGTGTCGATCAAGTTGTCTAGTGATAAAAAGGTATATGATATTATAAATTTAATTTTTTAATTAAGAAACGTCTAAAAAGCGTCTAACACAGATCTAAGAGAGTCCAAAGAGTGTTCGAGGAGTGTCGTGTTAGACACGAGTGTTTGGCATGACACACCCGCTTCTGAGAAATGTCCGTGCTTCTTAAACCCTATAATTACTAATAAGAAAATCTTCCATTGAACCCACCCTAGAAGCCTTAAAAGATCACTTGTTTTGCCATTAAATATAACAAAAGAAACTTGCAGGTAGACGAGCATATCCCCAATCCATTTCCTCCAGCTTCTTCCAAATTCTTTTTTCTGCACACCAACAAAATAAGGACTGAAGAATCTGTTAGAATAACATTAAACTCAATAAAGGCGTTAACCCTAATAGGGCACGCAACATTTATTTATAGAAGAACGAGACTACATAATAAGATATGGTGTGCCCAACCACACCGGATAATAATAATAAAGCTAATATAATCATAATAAAGCAAGCACCCCCCTCATGTTGGCACATATATATCTAACAAACCCAGCTTGTTACATATGTATCGAACCCGTGGACCCGGAACAAACTTAGTAAAGATATCCGCCAACTGCTCTCCAGTACGAATCTCACCGAACACGATCACACCATTCTGATACCCATGCCGAATAAAATGGCAGTCCATCTCGATATGTTTAGTACGCTCGCGGTACACCAGAATCGTAACAATATACATTGCAGATTTATTATCACACCAAAACTTCGTTGGGCCATTGCAGGGATCACCCAACTCACTCAGTAATTGACGAAGCCACAAAATCTCAGATGTGGCTAAGGCCATGGCTCAGTATTCTGCTTCTGCATTTGATCTCGAATCACGTCCAGCATCTTGCTTTTTCAAGAGATAAGATTGCCAACGATAAATATAGAGAATCCAAAAACCGATCAATGAAGCATCCCGCCCAGTCAGCATCAGAATACACTTCCATCATTGAGTGGCCGTGATCACTAAAATGCAACCCCTTACCGGGATTACTGTGGATATAGCGTAGAATTCTAACCACGGCATTCCAATGTGGGACCCGAGGTGCAGCCATAAATTGGGTCACCACACTCATAGGAAAGGCTGTCTGGTCTTGTCATTGTTGTCAGATAATTCAACTTCCCAGCCATTCTCCTATATCTGTTGGGATGAGGAAAAACATCACCCTCATTAGGGAGAAATTTAACACTTGGGTCCATAGGTAACTCAACCCCCTTTGCATGCAAAAGCCCTGCGTCAACAAGAATATCCAGCACATACATCCTCTGGGAGATAAAGATACCCTTCTTATCTCGTGCCACCTCGACTCCAAGAAATTATTTCAATTCTCCCAAGTCTTTAGTTTGGAACCGAGATTTCAAAAATTTCTTCAACGTAGAAATGCCCACTGTATCATCACTTGTGATAACAATATCATCAACGTAAACAAGCAATAGAATACAACCAGTAGATGAGCGTCTATAGAACACCGTATAATCTTTGCCGGACTGTAGAATACCAAACTGGTGCATAACCATACTAAGTCGACCAAACCACGCACGCGGAGACTGCTTTAAGCCATAAAGAGATCGATGGAGACGACAGACCAGCTGCAACCCCCACTGAGCAACAAAACCGGGAGATTGCTCCATATAAACTTCCTCTTGCAAATCGCCGTGAAGGAAGCCATTCTTCACGTGAAGCTAGTACAGAGGCCAATGGCGAGTGGCAACCAGAGACATAAACAGGCGAACAGATGCCATTTTGGCGACAGGAGAAAAGGTCTCAAAATAGTCAACCCCATACGTCTGAGCATATCTCTTGGCAACGAGACGGGCCTTCAAGCGGGTAAGAGAACTATCAGGTTTTACCTTGACCGTAAAGACCCATTTACAACCAATAGCCTATTTACCTTTCGAAAGAGAAACGAGAGGCCAGGTAGAAGTAGACTCAAGAGCGTTCATTTCCTCCAACATAGCATCCCGCCAGCCAGGGTCAGCCAAGGCCTCGGGAATAGTACGAGAAATAGTGGCCTGATCTAGAGTGGCGATACAAGTCTGTAAGGAGACTGAAAGGCCCTTGTAGGAGCTAGTATAGAGAGGATGATCCCTGCAAGTGCGATAAGATTTTCGAGTAGCAATAGGAGTATCATGAGCAGAGGAAGGAGCACTTAGCATGGGAAGAGGATCCGCAGACGAGGAGATTGGCTCAGTAGAAGAAAGTTCCAATGAAGCTGAAGGAGTGGAAGGAGAAGGTGGAGAGGACCCCTCAGTAGGAGGAACACCTGCAGAAGAG
>JAUMHN010296111.1:0-18671 GCA_032360265.1 Heliamphora ciliata
CTTACCTTATATAGATCACTCTTTGATGATTTGGATCAAGGACTTAGCTTTAGCATCCATAGATTCCACCAAAATTTCTTGGTTCTTCTTTTTTTTCTTCTTCTTCCTTCTTCTTTCTTCTTCTTTCTTTCTCTCTTTCACTCCCTCTCTCTTCTCCTCACTATGGACGAAATTTCAAGGGGAAGATGAGGTGGTTTGGGTCCATTTTTATATTTGAGGTTAGTGGGGGAAGTTTCCTTGACAAGCTTTGCAAGCCATTGTTAAATTAAGTTAACCTTGGTTTAGGAGACTTGGTCACCAAGTTTGGCACTCTTCCCTAGGTAGCTAGCCACTTGCGTGTATATATATATGTATATGTATATATATATATATATATATATCAAAATAATTTTTTTTATTTAATTGTAGGAGAAAAATTCGGGTATTTTCACATTGGTTCGTTTCTTGACTTTTTGAGCGTAACTCTCGTCTTAAACGACTTGTACTTAAAATATTAAAAATTCTTATCCTCAACATTAGGGTTTTATTACATGCTTGTGTGGTTCCCACTCTATCTCGGGTCTCGGGCTCGAAAAGCTTAAACGGTCGGGCCGATTCCTCTTACAAAACTTAGGTTCGAGATTTCGTTTCTTTTGAGATATTCTTTTTTTTTTATTCGTATCTTGAGTTCGGGTTATTACAAGAATTCGACCTCGGATAGTCAAAACTCGAAACCTCAAAAATCAAATCTCATCGGAATGAGAATCTATCCGGATGAACACGAAGCCCTAGGCACCAACATCACGGATCCGCTGTTAGTTTCCTGAAAATCGAGCCCCGGGCCCATCAAAATCTAGAAAGAAGGCAGAGGTTTTGTGAGAGAGAAACCAGATCTGAAACAAATATCTCAAAAATATCTCCAAGGTTTGATATTTATAGAAAAATGCCAAAACACACAGGTTAGTCGATTGGACCCCCAATCCAGTCGACTGAAAAACCTTCTGGAAACCCAAAACATCCTACCGCCTCAAGTTCAGTCGACTGGACCCTCCTGGTCAGTCGATTAGACCACCTTCCAGGACGTTCAGTCGACTGAATCACTGCTGGTCCAAAACTGTTTCCAGAATTCAATTTGAGTCCAAAAATCATCACTCAAACAACCCTCTTTCGAACCTCGTGTATACACACAAGTCTAACAACCTCAAATGAGATCGTAAGACACCTTTCGTCCGATTAAATGCAACCAAACACGCTTTAAGAACATTAATTCCAACTCCATCAATACTTATAACTAGTTTCAAAACAAAATGGGTCAGGGTCTCACAACTCTTCCCCCTTTAAGGAATTTCATCCTCGAAATTCAACACTGAATCTCAAGCCAAACACAGCCCATCAATCATCAGTGAACTCTGACGCAAACCCAGCAGCACTGCACAATAGCAGGAATGCCCCAACAACTGAAACCCAAACCTGTCGTCACACATGGTGAACATGACTTGAAGATTCAACCCCCACACCAACTGCCTGCATGTGCAAGTCTAGGAAACATCTGCGAAATGCCGGATCAAGATCCAACTCACACTACCCAATCTCAAAACACTATTCTCGCCGAACACAAACCACTCCGGCGATAAACACATCACACGAGACCAATCCACCATGGTACTCGATCTCAAACATTCTCTATTCCATGACAGGACATAGAGACTATCACCTCCTTCTCATTGCCACATACTAGCTCAATCACAACTCACAATACCCATCAAGGACTATCTCCACAAGTCCAAACACACGATGTCGAACTCCGACATCGATCACAAGAAGTCACATGTTCCACACAAAAACTTTACCCAAGTTCTGACGATCACCGACTTTGATACCATATCATCACCTTACCGATGTCAACATCACCATCACTGAAGCTGACATGACGCCGATCCTCGAGCAACAACATAACACCCCACTCCAGAGAGAAACTCATGTAACTCACCTGGAATACCAAGGAACGGATCTCATCTAAACTTTTATACTCGATTCAACCTGCCATCACGAACCACAATTCTCACCTTAGAGGAACACTAGGTGATACACCATTGTCCCAGACAAAGTTCCACACAATCGAAAACCAATTCGGCATCACAGACACAAAACTCACAAAGATACCTGACCCCAACGAGTCACTTTGACTAAACATGTTACGCAAACCAAACATCGTATAGGTATCCAACAACCTACACACACCCAACCGTACCTCTCGTGCAACCGCACAACACTACACATCACTACACAACTCAATGCCTTGTCATCAGATCACTGATACCAAGGCTACAGATCAACCTCATCAAACATGATTGCCGTCGTCCGACAAAGCAAACCCGATAACAGTCATCCGACGTCAATCGTTATTCATAACACATACATCAACCCCTTGAGTCCACACTCACCGAATAATCGAACACAAGACTTGTCTGTCGAGCAACCAACCAAGACTTGCATCTTACACTTAGAAATTTCCTCACTTCCAAAACTCATCACGGCCCTTCCATTCCCAACCAAACAATCGTGTCGATCCGAACAGGTCATGTCAACTAAGGCTTCTCAAACATCATATCCTTCCTAATTCATACTTTATCATACTTCTCGGGATACCATCCACACAAATAATAGTTATGCCAAAGCACAACACTTACACAGTCGACAACGACTCCTCGACTCCAAGAACTCTGAGCAGTTCTAAGTCCTCAAACAGGCCCCAAGCCAGACTCACAAAAGTCTACCAGAAACCCACCACAACCGCACTGTTCTGACAAAATCCCTACTCTGAGAGCTAGAGACAACCGTATGCACACAACGGTCAATGATCCTCAACTGATCACTGCAAAAGAACTCTACGTCTCAACACAAACTCCCTTGTCTATCAAGAACAAACAGCATAGGGAACACAACCCATATGGTTCAACCATCATACAAACAAGCCACACTGACTAGGTTACCACAACTTATCATGTTAACCATACTCACATGTACTCTTTTAAGGGAGAATACCAACTCTATCATGTAATTCTTTACGGTTCCCAACCGAGAAGCAATCGGATCCCATGTCACACACACAGACGTTAAGATGTAGAGCGCCTTGCACCACACGTCGAAGCCACGAAGAATCCATCTTGTAATCACCCAATCACGACGACACAAGTCCCTGAGTCACAACTCCAAGGGTTACACATGGGTATAGATCCACTGGGATTCCACAGTCTCAGAACACAACCAAAACTTGAACCAATCAAGAACCTGGCATCTCCATCCAACCGATATGAAAGAACTCGCACTAGACAATCGTCTACAAGACAATCGTCTCTCTCCTTCCATCCAAAGGAAAGACAAAGGCCAACAAGAAACCAGAACTCAACCTCAGCGTACTAGGAGTACTCCTCACACTTAGCCTCTAAGAAGTCTGTGAGTCCTACTTTGAGGCCACATTGACTACAGTCACACAACTGCTGTCAACTCCGATCACGATACTCAGACAGTCCGCTACACCATCCATCCGCATACCTGGTACAACACATCCCATTACGCCCAAAACCTCATTACCTAACTTCTACTAGGCAAACCATAATCACATCATCGCCTCGAGCCCACTATCCAAGGAACATCATCAAACAAAGGAAACCCAATCCTGGAACCTCTTATCCAGAGTTACTAATAACCCTAACAACCATGTAGACACCTTTCGCTCTTCTGCCCTCAAGGCACACACAATCACAAGCATCGTATCCCACGATCTCTCACCTATTACCCCAGGCTAGCCAAACCACACAGTACATTACTAAACCTCATCACTCCACACTTCGTTCCCATGGGCAAACAAGATACCCATATCTGAACCTAAGGTGGAACACAAATAACCTCCAAACACATCATACCCACGATAAGTCATCTCAGCACTAAGCCAACCACATGAACCTAGCACGGTTCCCAAATGTGATCTCCTAATCACTAGGATATCGACCAAACCACGAACCTGCATTCCCATAGGAATCTCATAAAATTGATAGTCGTCGCAGGGACTCTTACACCTCAAACCTCAAGGAGGTATACAACGTCCAAGGTCTTCAGAATTACTCTGACTCCCAATAACATCCTGTTGATCACCATCAACATCCTGACTACCAGGGAATAACCCCAGAACCACTCACGTTCTGCGATCTCTACATACACCTGGCCATAGATTACTACATTCTCATCCACTATGTTTCCGTCTATACCCCATCCTGAGTACACGGCTCATGACATAGTATGGCTCATGACGTACCTAATCCATCAAACGGCTAAAACCACGTACAGTAATCCCTAATCAAAAGGGATTACCACTTTCCTCAGATCTATCCATCGATCCAATCATAACAACCGATATCTAAAGTTTCCAACACCCCGTCGCCCCTACTCACAAGGCTATCCATAACACGTCTACAATTTTCGGTAACTTACTCTCAAGAGAAGCCAGCTACCCAAGCCAAAGCCATCAACCATACTTCGAGTACACCTGAACAAAACTCTGCTCAAACACTCAACGGTTTACTAATCGAGGCTAACCTCACACAACTAAACCCGACTCACTGATGAGTTCCACAATATACCAAACGATCGACGCTCAACCCATAACCGTATCTCTGCAACTGATAGCAACTGAGTCGCACATCCAAGACCTAAATCACGGTCTCGTTGTCTTTAAGGGTGCACAATTCATATATAAAGAAAACATAAAACAAAACAACCTAAGGCCAATCTATCATGTTATTTCTAACATATACCACATAATCATGCTAAGACATAGTCACAATGATTATGCAGACACAACACTGATATCGAGGAGAACCGATAAGAATGACGCATCACTTTGGACAACCTACTTAGATTCCTTGCTAGAAATCATGTTCGCAAAACGCGTTTCTAACTTGGCTCCCAAGTTTGTTAGTCCAAATGCCCGAAGGTAAGACTAATCATTCCTAAGGTCCAACCTCCATGCTCACATATACACGACAGTAACATACTCATGTTCCAAACACATGCAACCAAGCACACACACATCTTCACAAGGTGATGCACCCTTTTTCCACGGCTCTTAGGTATTCAAACCCAGAGCTCTGATACCAAGTTGTCATGCCCCAAACTCTAGGTCACGCAAAAAGCCACAGAACAACCACCAAAACTACCCAAACAAAAGGGATTAAAACCAGAAAGCCACACAAGGCTAAAATCTTTGTAAAACGTACTACCGAGGGTTTATTTGATTCAAAAGAGTAGCTAAGACATTACAATTGCACTCCATAAGCCAAGCCTTTAAAAACAAAATACGTGTTTTAAATAAGAAATCTTTTCATTTTAAAGGAAGCTTAGGCCGTTCCAAAATCTACCTTGAAGCACAAAAGTTAATATAAAGCAAAAGCCATTTGAAAATCTCATTTGTAACCGTTGATCCCAACAACGAAAAACGTAGTGAGAAACTACGAAAAACAACAACCAACCCAAGGTTCTCTCGAAAGCATTAAAACATGCAGACATCTATAAGAATCTCATATGATTTACAACATGTTATCTCCAAACATGAAACATATATAAAAAGGTATAAACTACCTAACAAAACAAGACAACAGGGTCTTGTCATCAGCCACCTCTGGGCACCACCGGGTTAACCTATCGGACCACGCTTACCTAAAAAAGATTTTACAGTAAAATCTAACACCGTGAGCCGAAACCCAATAGAAACAGACTAAAAAGCTGTAAAGCAGAATATGCAATCATATGGTGGGAGTTAACTCAACCACAAAGCCCAAAAAGGTTTTTCATCCAGAAATCACAAGTTTTCCATCAGGCTAAAACGAGCCTCAAAACGGTTTTACATCATAAAATCCCAAGTTCTCATACTTAAAACCATGCATATCAACAATGCAAATAACGTTTTCACAGTTAGAAAAATAGTAACCAAAACGTTAGTTTCCACTCAGATCACACACCGAGGAAAGAGAAAAGATATTTTTCACTCGAAACACACATAGCCGAGGAAAATAATAGAATCAGGAATGGAACTGTATGCTCCACTCGGGCCACACCACTGAGGAGAAAAGTTAAAATGATTCCTATGTACCGACTTTGTCACAAAGGGACATTTGTAACAACTATAGACTCCTGCCCCTTTACCCAATCTCTACACATCGTAAGACTGGTTAGGTTAATGCAAGTTCTATACGTGGCCACCGCAATGTAAATGCCTAATTTACGGGCCCAAAACCCAAGGGTACAAAGCACCCAACCACTTAATTTACGGAGACTAGTCCAAAGGTACAAAGCATCTACTCTGTGCACGTTTTTGGACTTACACAAAGGGCAACTCGTGCCAAATACCCGCTATCCCAGTACATCTAGAGAATCATTTCAAAAACCAACCCGTAGCTTAACAACTACAAAAAACATTTTCACAAATATACATTAAACATATATATATAGATCCATCCATCAACATGGAGATCAACAAAAATATTTTTAAAATGTTTTTCCCATTTTCAACAAAACATTTCTAAAACTGAGCCTCAACCCCAAGTGTTAACTCCAAACCTCCAAAACATGATTTGTCGAGATTTTTCACAAAATCACAATTTTTCACCGTTTTCAAGAACACCCTTTGAAAACCCAATATCCATAAGTCATACGATGTAATAAATTAAGAAAAGCAAAAAACATGCTTTTTACCCAAAAAACCAAGGTTTAAACATAAATATGACATTTAATGTATTTAATACCCGGTGAAAACACATATAATTGCATGAAATACCCTTTACCAATAGTAGGGTCTAGAATCTTACCTCGGAGAGTCAAAACTCGAAGTCTCAAAAATCAAACCTCGTTGGACCAAGAATCTATCCTGACGAACACGAAGCCCCCAGCACCAACATCAAGAATCCACTGTCAGTTTGCTGAAAATCGAGCCCCGGCTCCATCAGAATCTAGAGAGAAGGCAGAGGTTTCATGAGAGATAAACCAGATCTAAATATCTCCAAGGCTTGATAGTTATAGAAAAATGCCAAAATACACAGGTCAGTCGACTGGACCCCCAATCCAATCGACTGAAAAACCTTCTAGAAACCCAAAACATCCCACCGCCTCAAGTTCAGTCTACTGAACCCTCCTAGTCTATCAACTGGACCACCATCCTGGACTCAGTCAACTAAATTAAGCCCCTCAGTCGACTGAATCCTTGCTGGTCCAAAACTGTTTCCAGAATTCAATTTGAGTAAAAAAATCATCACTCAAACAACCCTCTTTCGAACCTTGTTTATGCCCACAAGTCCAACAACCTCAAATGAGATCATAAGACACCTTTCGTCTGATTAAACGCAACTAAACACGTTTTAAGAACATTAATTCCAACTCTATCGATACTTATAACTCGTTTCAAAACAAAACGGGTCAGGGTCTCACAGCGCCAGTATGGTCGGGGAAGTTATTAGTAACTTTAGAGGGAAGGTCTTTGGATTGGGTTTCCCTGGTTTGGTGTCGTGCACCTTCTATGTGAGTTACTTGGACAATGAGCCCAAGGCTGTGACGTGGCTGTGATTTGCCTAGTGGGAGTTAGGTTAGTGAAGCCCAACCTTATGAAGTGATGCCTTGGCATAATGGGAATGTTAGCCTTGTGTCTCCATGTGTAATTGGTGACGAGCCTATCGTCCTATAGGATGTGTTGAGCGAGGTATGAGAATTGATGAAGTTCGTATGTGTGTGAATGAGGTCTGAGAGTACATTGAGGTTGGGTTATGGTTTTTGATTGGCCATTTCTTTCTTAGGAGGAAGATATGGTTATCTTGCAGACAGTGGCGGTGTGCAAACTGCTCTACCTTGGTTAGGTGTAACAGTCGGGACTGTTGATTGATTCTTAGTCCGGTTGTTTGGGGGAGATAAGAGTCTCCGTGGATTAGTATTCGTGTAGTGATCTGTGAGTTGCGCCTAGAGAATGGGTACTACTAAAATCAGATGACCAAAGGATTGAGGTCCTCATGGGTTTTCTAGATGGAGGTTGTTTGCTCTACCATGTAAGTGTAAGTGTGTGGGGTTATGTCCTCAATGAGATGGGGTTGATGGACCTAGAATATTTATCCTTACTGATAAGAGGATTAATATTAAGGCATAGAGTCTTTTTCTGTAGTGATTAATGAAGGATTGTTAACCGTTCTGTGCAGTTTGTTCTCGGTGGTGTAGGGTATGGTTGCACCATTAGCTCTTGGTGGAATGGAAAGTTTGTTGGAACCTTGCGGCTAGGGTATCCATGTCCACGTGGTAGGTTTCTGATGGACTTTTGTGAGTTTGAATTTGTGTTTTGTTTGGGGATTGAACTACTCAGAGTTCTTAGAGTCGATGTTTGAGAAGCCTTGGTATAGCCTATCGAGACTGGCTTGATGGTTTGGTTTGGAATACGGGGGCTGTGATGAGCGCTATATAAGAAGAAGTTACCAAGTGTAAGAGGTAAGTTTTGGTTGGCCATCTGATGAATAAGACCTAAGCTTGAGTACTCTGCTATTGTGGGTTCAGGGGACTAATGCTTGTGTTATAAGTTTGGGGTTGACGTCGGATGATGGTGATCACGTTTCATTTAAAGTTGATCTGTAGATTTAGAATCAGTGATTTGAGGGTAAGAATTGTGGTTCATGATGGAGGATTGAATAGAGGACGGTGGTTTAGATGAAGTGCATTCTTGTGTATTCCAGGTGAATTAAGTGAGTTTTTCTCTGGAAGTGGGTGTTTGTGCTGTTGCTCTAGATGTGTGTCTTGTCAGCTTCAATGACAGCATTGGTAGCATCAACACGGTAATGATGTGGTATCCAAGTGGGGGATCATCAGTTGATCGTTAGAATAAGAGTAAGGTTTGTGTGAAATAGGTGACTTTGTGGGTTCGATGAGAGTTGTATATTGAGGTTTGGCAATGCTAGATGAGTCTCGATTCGATGTTTATGGATGACAGAAGTATCAGTGGGGAGTTTGCGCGCATGGGTAGTCTTTACGACAATCTATTCGTCGAAGATGCGTTTATGTCGTGTGGTGACAGTCTTGGGATTTCTACGATTGGGTTGGCATCAGAGATTGTTGATGGTTGATGGGGTGGTGTTTGGCTTGAGATTAAGTATTGACAAAATTCCTTTAAGGAGGGAGAGTTGTGAGTTCCCGACCCATTTTATTTTAATATGATTAAGTGTTGATAGGAGTAAGAATTTAAAACTTGAGCTTGGTGATGTTTTGAACTTGGATATGCATGAAAGATATGTTAGAGGAAGAATATGGGGTTCTAATGGATGTTCGGACAAAATTATGAGAAAAGTGTGCAAAGAAAAGTGACATCCCTTCACTAAATCGGCCATAACGCTTTATACAAGTTGAGCACCATTGGAAAGTAAACTTTCGAGGCTTCAGTTTGAGCACAAGAACAACCCTATTTGGAGTTCGGATGATGGAGATGTGCCTGTTCAAAGTTGGATCAATAGCACAGTCGCGGAGACTGATCGAGTAGTCCCGAAACCAATCGATCGGTCTGTGTTGGGAAGAGGCTATAAGTTATAGAATTTGGGTTAATTTTTTCATTCTCTCTTCTCTCCTCTCTCTCTCTAAAAGCTAAGGAGTGATCTAGGGTTTAGTTTTTGGAGTTCCTTAGAGCTCTCTATGTTCGTCAGGGGTGGTGATCTTGCCATTTCCTTGCACGAGCTACCGTAGGAGAGTGCGGATGTTCATTGAAAACTCCTCCGTGGTGGCCCGTGTTGAGCTTTGGAGATTTAAACTTGCGGGAGGTTTGATTCTTGGTGGTGGGATATCTATAAGATAGGATATAGATTCTCTCTTGTGATTTGTTAAAATTTGTGTTCTTTATTTTCATTAAGGTAAACCTTAGCTTGCTACATTTATGAAACTAAGACTTGAGTGTGGTTTTTGGAGAACATTGAGGTGTGTGGATCCTATGTTGGGTATTTGGGATGTATCATTCTTGGAAACGAATAAAAATCGGGATGATGGGGTTTTGTTACATTGATGAAAATTGTTAAGGATTGAAGTATTTGAATTATCGATTGAGAAATATAAATGGATACAAAATGGACTAATGTTGGTACTCTCACTAAATGTAAGATTTAAGAGCTATTTGTGGAAACGTGGTTTATGTGACTGTGACATTTGAGAAATTTGGGGGTTTTAGAAAGTAGTTAACTTTGATTTTAAGAGTTTATTGTACCAAAAGGTTTTCGGTTGGTTATTTTGCTTCACATAAACTTGTAAGCCCCGAGGGAGAGTTTAGCATGATTTTTTTCCCTCCTCTTAAAAAAGGGATTCGTGGCCCAAAATGAGTTGAAAGAGTACGAAAAATCTTTTAAGTGTTGAAAATCAAGTTTTGGCTTGAAGAAGAATCTGGAGCATGACTGATCGATAGACCGATCGATCGGTCTATCAAGCGATCTTTTGATCCTCTCGGTTCTCTTATGTAGGCAAGAGACCGATCGATCGGTTTCTTCACCGATCGATCGGTCTGGGCTATTTTCAAAATATTTGGTGTTTTGTTTAAAAGACTTGGCCCTTGGGAACCACAATCTTAGTCTTTTGGACTACTCTTTTACGTTAATAAAACCGTCAGTTGGGCACAATTGGAAAAGTTTTAAACTCGTTGTTTAGTTTTTTTTGAATCATGTTGATTAACATAAGTTTTGGGCATGTTGAGTTGGTAAAAAGGGTTATTTGAAGATTGTAGCTTGGCATGATGATAACTTCAAATTTCAAACTTATTTATATTTGCATATGATGGGTGTATCCATTTTTCATTAAATGATATGATCACTATTGAATTAGTTTTGTGTTGGTACTCTATAAAATGGGTAAATGAAATGTGACATATGAGAAGTTATATATTGATGTTATGATGCATTATGACATGAAAGGGAACTTGAGTACTTAAACGAAATATGATATCAAATCAAAACGGAAAACTTGAAATGGGAAGCAAAATGAGACTATTTGAAAATGATTGGGGGAGGAACCGGATGTAGGGTTGGACTCCCTGATATATATATATATTTTTTAAATGATGATATCGATGAATAATGAACCGTATGGATTGATGTGAATTAAGTTTGGCTTGAGGCTCTATGGTGAAGGACCGAAAACTTGTGCAACATGGGGATCACATGCCCATGGGTTAGCCCCCGAAATATGATGTTGTGTCATGGCGAGTTATAGAGCTTTCTATTACCCAATAGCTTCGCGTAGCCTATTGGGAATTAATAGGGAGGGCTTTTTATAAGCTGCACCCGACACCAATTCATTGTTGCGAAACGATTTTGTGATAAACTGGATAATGAAAATGTGATACGATTTTTGTGAAAAATCGGGTGAAGAGATAATAATATGAATAAATGTGAAAGAAATGAATGTTTTGAAAAAGGATTAATGGATAAATAAATTGGCGTGTGTGGGTGTGGGTGTGTGTGTGGGAATAAATAACGATTTAGTGGAACTTGCATTTTTATTTCGGTCGCAACCACTACACCTCACAAATCATGCTTAGTATTAGAGTTAGTCTTTATTCTACGAGTTTTGGCTCATGTATGTGTACTAAAACCATTTCAGGTTTTGAAGATCCGGAGTGATTCCAGGACAAAGGCTGCACATTGGGAAAAGGCTAAAGGAAAGATTTGTTTCATTGCATTTCGAGTCATGTTTGTACCTAAAGTAAATTAGATGAATGTAATTGCTATAAAGGTTTAAAGTTGAGTAGTTGTAGTCATCTATCCTTGAATGGTTAGTAATCAAACTTTTGAAACTTGTGTTATTGAGTTGGAATCTTTTAATAGCCAAAAAAAACCATTTTTACGCATATGTTATGTTTGGAAAGGTTATCGAAGTTATAGTTTTGACATATCCGACTCGGGGTTGGGTTGTGACAATTGAAGAGTACACCTAGTATTATATTGAACAAAATAAAACTAAACACTTAGTTTTAAGAGTAAACTAGTGTCTTTGAAAAGTAGTTCATCATACATTTTACAAAAGACGTGTAAATACCACATTTACTTCAACAAAAAAATCTCTTAAGTTGTGATTAAATTTCACATTTTACAAAGGGGTAATTAAGGCTTACTAGCCACAACTCATTATAAATATTTCTCGTAATAAGGTTTAGTAGTTCACAGTACAAAATCACCAATTCTCATAATAAGGCTTAATCACCCACAACACATGATAATCAATTTCCGTAATAAGGCCTAACTGTCACAACTCATTATAACCATTCTCATAATAAAGCTTAATAGTTCACAGTATATAATAACCAATTCTCATGATAAGGCTAAGCCGCCCATAATACATGATACGGGTTAACAGCCACAACTCATTATAACCATTCTCATAATATAGCTCAGCAGCAATAACTCAAATGCAATAGAATGCTATAATTAAAGCTTAATAGCCACAACCTATTATACCTATTCCCAACACACTCTTTTATCCAATAATGATTAAGTAGTCGTATACCTCACGATTGGGAGTTCTGACGGTACTATAACCTCAATTCTCAATGCACGGATAGGAACGTAATGGAATGAGGGGCCACTCTGCACCAGGTACAAGTGGTACGTGCAATAACTTGAGACTCAGCTCAAAATGCCTTTATAGGTTAAATAAACTCCATTTTAAGAGAACCTCCTTGTATAGGATAAATAAAAACCTATATTTTGGTAACCTCTCTCAACGGGTTATAACAACCTGGAAACCCCCATAACTTGGCACTTTAAAATACACGTATATTATTAATATCATGCATTTTTCATATAAATACTTCCTCCAATCATATAAATAGTAAATTTGAATTAACAACACATCCTCAAGTAAAAGTCCCATTCTATCGCATTTTGATATATTAATATAACATTAACATCGTTATCATCATTCTTCCATCCAAATATTTCTTTCAACAGTATAAATAGTACACTTTGTGAGACCCTGACCCGTTTTCTTTTCTGGTGTTTTTCGACGCGTGTTTATCATTTTTCGTTATACCATGTTCATATGCGTTTTTATGCATGTTTGGGTTTAGATATGCATGCGAGGTTGGTTCCTGGGGCCGTTGGTAGTTGTGGCGCGGGTTTAAAAAAAAGATATTTTGGTGGCCTATAAATATCTCGCGTTAGATATTTTCAAATGATATTTTCAAAACTTACAAGGTAAGTTTTTTTTTCTCTCTACCTTCTCTCTAACTTCTCGGGATCCTAGGGCTCGATTTTCGACGATCCAACAGCGGATCCCTGCTATTAGCACGGTGGGCTACGCATTCATCCAGACAGAATTTCATTCAGGTGAAGTTCAATTTTGCACTTGGATCGAGGCGTTGAGTTTTTGACTCAACGAGGTAGGATCCTAGACTCTTATATCTTATAAGGGTGCTACGTGTAATCGTGTGTGTTTTTACCGGTTAAAAATGCATGAAAATCAATTTATGTTGAAAAACAACTGGGTTTTGGTTTAAAAGGGGGTTTTGTGTTGTTTTAGTTGGAAGGAACCGGGTTTTGAATGTTTCTTTTAGTAGTTCTTGATGGTTTGAGTTCGTGTTTGTCCATGGGTGTCAAAAATATGCGAGTTGGTAAGTTTATGTTTGTTTTGAAGCATCATAGTGAGTGTTTGAGAGTTTTAGGGCTTATAACAGAAAACAAAGGAAAATATGGGTTTTTCTCAGGTCCCTGCTCGCTCGAGCCCTCGACGTCCACTCGAGTAGACTGGTTGCGTAGAGCTGTTTTCTTTTGATCATATCTCCCTTGTTCGGACTTAGAATTGGGTCGTTTTTGTGCTCAAATTGAAGCCCCAGAAATCTTCTTCCCAATGACACCTCTCTCACAATAAAATTCATTTTATGGGAAAAGTTATGACCAAAAGAGTGAGGGTATGTCAAAATTTCTTAACCGTTTTTCACTCGTTTTTGGTCGATTGCTTTGAAAAAGGTTATTTTTTATCCTTGCTGGAACTTTTTATTAAGTGTCATGTTCCTTAGGGTGTTTTGTTGTTTTTGTGGTCGTGTGGTGGCCTCTCAGTCGATTGGGTTATGGGGCTCAATCGACTGCTCTCCTCTAGTGGTTTTTCAGTTGATTGGATTATGGGATCCTGTCAATTAGAGTCACGCAGAGGGTGTTGGTCATGTCATGCGGGTTTTTGGTGAACAGTGGTGTGCGTGGTGGTTTGTGCATCATTGGGTGCGGGCGTTTGTGGGTCTGTGTTGGCCGTGTGCGGATCTGTGTTTGCCGCGTTGGGTGCGTGCTGGGTCCGATGTTCTGTTTAGAGATGGGGTTTTGGTGAAAACCATCTTCGTTATATATATTTGACGTGTTGTTTATCGCATTGGTTATTATTTAGAACTGCATGTTTATGTATACATGTTATGCGTGCGGGAGTTTGGTTTTGTTTCTTCGTTTGGTTTTTTCACCCAGCGATGATCGCTGGAGCGGTGGTTGAGCGCTCGAGCAGTGGTGTGACAGTGATGTATATCGGTAGGGGACCGCTCGAGCGGTGGTTGAGCGCTCAAGTGCTTGAGCAGTATTGGCCTCTGGGCTAGGTTTTGGTTTTCTGTATCGTTGGTTGTCCCGGTGAGTAGATGGGTCGTTCGAGTGAGCAGAGGACGATTATGTGGCATGAGATGTCGTAACGGGTTGTGTGGCATCGTTATGTGGTACGTCATGGTTATACGTGTTTCTGTGCTTATAGAACTATGGTTAGTTTTTTTCTTGCATGTTGAAGGATGGGTATGCGGTCCTATGTGGTCATATGTGATCTTATGCAGTCATGGTGTATCTAAGCTCTGATTTTATGTGTGCATGTGTTGCGCTGGTTAAAACTCTGGTTTTAAAATTGCACTTGTGGTGAATATTAGTCCCTCGGTGTGAGTCCGTAAAGATGTATATATGGGCTGAATATTGGTCCCTCGATGAGAGTCCGTAAAGAAGCATTAGATAGGGCAGATATTGGTCCTTCGGTGAAATCCCGAGAAGATACATGTGTTGTGTGTGTTGCACGGGTTGTATGTATGGGTGGCATGTGTTGCGTTGTGTGGGATGCATGTGTTGAGTTACATGGGTGGCATGCATTGCGTGGGTTGTACATGTTAGCTCTGGCTAAAGATGTATTAGTTGGGGCTGAGGTCCCTCGGTGAAAGTCGAAGAAGGTGCAATAGTTGGGACTGTGGTCCTTCGGTGAAAGTCTGAGAAAGTACATGGATTGCATGTGAAGCATTGTGGGATGGATAAAACCTATTTCAAACTATTTTTAAGACTCGTGTGAGTCATGATCAAAAATTGTTTTCAAACCATTTTCGAGACTCCTGTGAGTCAAAAAAGGTTTTTATCCCTACATCTCGTTTGTATGTGAAAAATTATTTTAAGGCTTAAAAGAGAGTTGAAAACTGCACATCATTTATCGAGCATGTTTTGTTTATATTACATGTTTGTCTAGTTTCTACTGAGCTTTGGCTCACGGTGTGGGATTTGAAAAATTTTTCAGGTACCGATCGTGCACGTTAATTCGGGGTTGCCAGTTGAGGTGGAAGATCTGTAGTCTTCCTTTTTGTTCTTTTGAACCATGTATGTTAGAACATGTTTTTCGGTGTTGGAACCTTATTTTGTAAGCCCTTTGGGAAGATATATTAAATGCATGTATGTTTTTATCTGAGAGTGAACATCGGGTTGGGTGTTTATATGGTTATATTTTGGGTGTTTCACGTGACGTAGAGTTTGGGGCGTGATAGAATGGTATCAAAGCTCTGGGTTTGAATACCTTTGAGCCGTGGGAGGATGGTCCATCACCATGTGAGGTTGATTGCGTGTGCTTAACGTCATGTGTTTAGATGTTTTGATAACATGAACGTGTTAGCATGCGGGGTATATGTGAATGTTGTGTATACGTGAGCATGGGGGTTGAACCTTAGGATTGATTAGTTTGTCCTTTGGGCGTTTAGATTAATAAACTTGGGAGCCAAGTTAGAAATGCCTTTAGCTGACGTGAATTCTAACCGGGAATCTAAGTAGGTTATCCAAACTAACACGTCATTCTTGTCGGTTCTCCTCGGTATGTGGGGTTGTTGGGCATCAATCTATATGGCTATGTATTAGCATGCTCATATGGTTCGTGCTTATGTGTTGCATCTTATATTCTGTTTTTCCTTTCATATAAACATGATGTTTGCGCAGAGATGGCGAGGCCGTGTTCAAGGCTGTGATGATGGGTTTGGAGTTGATGGTGGACTCCGTGGGTGGTGTGCTAAGTTAAGATAACGGTTGGTGAGGATGTGAGGTTGGGGTGAATTGTAGATCTCGTGTCTTTGAGATAGTTAGCTGTTGTTTAGGTTACCTGACCTTGTTTGACTATATCCTAGGAATGGTTTGGCTGACCACCTCTTATGCCTGTATCGATTGCGATCGACTGTTTGTTTTCTTTTGACCTTGTGCTAAATTTCGGGGATGAAATTCCTTTAAGGGGGGTAGAGTGGTGAGACCCAGATCCATTTTCTTTTTCGGTGTTTCTCAATGCGTGTTTATCATTTTCCGTTATAGCATGTTCATATACATTTTTATGCATGTTTGGGTTTAGATATGCATGCGGGATTGGTTCCTGTGGCCGTTGGCCATTGTGGTGCGGATTTTAAAAAAAAGATATTTTGGTAGCCTATAAATATCTCGCGTTAGATATTTTCAAAAGATATTTTCAAAACTTACAAGCTAAGTTTTTTTTTCTCTCTGCCTTCTCTCTAACTTCTCGGGGGCCCGGGGCCTCGATTTTGACGATCCAACAGTGGATCACTGCTATTGGCATGGTGGGCTATGGGTTCATCCGGATAGAATTTCATTCCAGTAAAGTTTGATTTGGCATGTGGATTGAGGCGTCGAGTTTTTGACTCAACAAGGTAGGATCCTAGACTCTCATGTCTTATTAGGGTGCTACCTGTAATTGTGTGTTTTTATCGATTAAAAATGCGTGAAAAATTTATTTATGTTTCGAAACAACCGGGTTTGGGTTTAAAAAGGGGTTTTGTGTTGTTTTAGTTGGATGAAACCGGGTTTTGAATGTTTCTATCGGTGGTTCTTGATGGTTTGAGTTTGCGTATGTTCGTGGGTGTCGAAAATAAGCGAGTTGGTAAGTTTATGTGTGTTTTGAAGCATCATAGTGAGTGTTTGAGAGTTTTGGAGCTTAGAACACAAAACATGAGAAAATCTGGGTTTTTATCTGGTGCCTGCTCGCTTGAGCACCCGACGTCTGCACGAGCAGACTTGCTACGCAGGGCCGTTTTCTTTTGAACATATCTCCTATGTCTGGACTTAGAATTGGGTCATCTTTGTGCTCAAATAAAAGCCCCAGAAGACTTCTTTTCAATGACACCTCTCGCATGATAAAATTCATTTTTTGGGAAAAGTTATGACCAAAAGAGTGAGAGTATGTCAAAATATCTTAACCGTTTTTCACCCGTTTTTGGCCGAATGCTTTGAAAAAGGTTATTTTTCATCCTTATTGGAATTTTTTATTAAGTTTCGTGTTCCTTAGGGCGTTCTGTTCTTTTTGTTGTCATGTGGTGGCCTCTCAGTCGATTGGGTTATGGGGCTCGATCGACTGCTCTCCTCTAGTGATTTTTCAGTTGATTTGATTATGGGGTCCTGCCAATTAAAGTCTCGGAGAAGGTGTTGGTCATGTCATGTGGGTTTTTGGTGCACAGTGGTGTGCGTTGTGGTTTGTCCATCATTGGGTGCGAGCGTGTGTGGGTCCGTATTGGCCGTGTTGGGCGTGTGTGGATCCGTGTTTGTCGTGTCGGGCATGTGTTGGGTCTGATGTTCTGTTTAGAGATGGGGCTTTGGTGAAAACCATCTTCGTTATATATATTTGACGTGTTGTTTATCGCATTGGTTATTATTTAGAACTGCATGTTTATGTATACATGTTATGCGTGCGGGAGTTTGGTTTTGTTTCTTCGTTTGGTTTTTTCACCCAGCGATGATCGCTCGAGCGGTGGTGTGATAGTGATGTATATCGGTAGGGGATTACTCGAGCAGTGGTTCAATGCTCAAGTGCTTGAGCAGTGTTGGCCTCCGGGTTAGATTTTGGTTTTCTGTATCGTTGGTTGTCTCGGTGAGTGGACGGGTCATTCGGGTGAGTGGATGATGATTGTGTGGCATGAGATGTCGTAACAGGTTTTGTGGCGTCGTTATGTGGTACGCCGTGGTTATACGTGTTTCTGTGCTTATAGAACTACGGTTAGGTTTATTCTTGCATGTTAAAGGACGGTATGTCGTCCTATGTGGTCATATGTTATCTTATGCAGTCATGGTGTATCTAAGTTTTGATTTTATGTGTGCATGCGTCACGCCTCGAACATCCGGGTCACGCAAAAATTTACCAAAACGCCCATTCAAGGAAAAAATAGGTATCACAGTTGATAATCAAAATACGACATTTGGATAATGATTTCCTAAGTTCAACTCTCATAAACAGTAAACATGCATTCTCATACATGAATAAGCATATCGCCCCGAAGCGTACGAAACCAGCCATCACATACGTTACATTTAAAAGTACATGTACAAAAACAGGAAAAACTACAGCAAGTCTTCCATCACCTCTGCAACTAGGTCAACTCCTCATGC
>JAUMHN010296218.1:0-18669 GCA_032360265.1 Heliamphora ciliata
GACCCGATCTTCCGTGCAGCATGCACCGAGTCAAATACTGGACAGAATATACAGACTATGCATTCATTCATCACAAACATAAATATGAAACCATGAATGCAAAAACATCTCAAATGTTTCTCATTAATATGCCAGGGGCCTAGAATAAAAAATCTAAAAAGCATGGCTTTTCAGTATACATTCCTAACATACACATCATTTACATATTCCACATACTATCATGCTCATGCTATCAGGACATCTAAACACATGCAGTCAAGCACAAGCAATCAACCTCACACGGTGATACACCCTCTTTCCATGGCTCTTAGGTATTCGAACCCAGAGATCTGATACAATTCTGTTACGCTCTAACTCCGGATCACGTGAAACACCCATAAACAACCATACAAAACACCCAACCTGAGAATACACTCTCAATATAAACATACATGCATTGTATATAAACGCCAACCGGCTTACATTACACGGCTCTAACACCAAAAAACATGTAAACGTACATAGTTTTATAAAGAACAAAAAGGAAGACTACAGATCTTCCGCCACTAGCTACCCCAGATCAACCTGCGTGACTGGTACCTAAAAAAAATCAAATCTCACACCGTAAGCCAAAACTCAGCAGAAACTAGACAAGCATGCAATATAAGCTAAACATACTAGAAAAACGAGATGAAGTTTTCGACTCACATGAGCCATAAGAACAGTTTTATATCACAACCCTCCAGAATCAAAAAATAGTTTGAAAACACGACTCGCACGAGCCTCAATAGAAAACAAGTATATGTATGCAGTACAAGTATACATATCTAAATCGACTCACAAGCCACAACGACAACTCTACAACAACCGACGATAACTCATGCAATCCATGCACTCGCCCGGCACCACACGTGTAACACATGCAACACATACATCGTTAGGACCTCGTTTTCGTCCTTCAGATACTCACACACAAGTGGATCGTAAGGACCACGTTTCTGTCCCTCTAATTCCTGCACACACACACATGCATCGCTAACCAAGGTTAACTTATATCGGACCACGTTTTCGTCCTTCTTCAGCCAAGGCTAACATTCATTTCAAAAACATATAAGACCACATTTCTTTCTTATGTGTCATGACCATATAAGACCACATTTTCGTCTTATATTACCGATCATTCATTTCAAAACCAAATAAGACCACATGCAGTCCATGAATCTTCTCGGACTTTCACCAAAGGACCGTAGCCCCTACTAATAAAACGTCGATCAAAGCCAACAAATATCTTCACGGACTTTCACCGTGGGACCACTATCCGCTCCTCATATGCATCTTCATGGACTTTCATTGTAGGACCATTATCCGCCCACATATGCATCTCCACGGACTTTCACCGTATGACCATTATCCGCCCACATATGCATCTTCACGGACTTTCACCGTAGGACCATTATTCACCCACATAATAGTTTTAAAACCAGAGTTTTAACTAGTGCAACACATGCACAGATGAAATCAAAGTCTAAATGCTCAATGATTACATACGATCACACATGACCTCTTATTCGTCCAATAACATGCAGGAATAAAACTAAACAGTTCTATAAGCACAGAAACGTGTATATCCATGACGTTCCACATACGACGCCACATAACTCGAAACAACCATTAGACTCACCAAACATGACCTAACCAAAGGCCAATGCCAAACCTACCACAAAACGGTTTAACCCAAAACCACATCAGTAGAAAGGACAACGGGCCTAGACTCGCCCCACAACCAATGATGCACAAGCACCACACACGCAATTGTGCCCCAACACCCCACATGACATGACCAAAACCCTCTCCATGACTTCAATTGACGGGACCCCATAATCCAATTAACTGAAAAATCACTAGAGGTGAGCAGTCGATTGAGCCTCATAACCCGATCGACTAAAAGGCCACCACACAACCAAAAGAAACCCCCAAGGCCCTGACACGACCAACACGGCAAACACAGACTCGCACACGCCCAATATAGCAAACACAAACCTATACACGCTCAACACGAAAAACACGAACCCACACACACCTAACACGGCCAACACGCCCAACAAACAAGAAAATTTGATAAAAAGGGTCCATAAGGATGAAAATAACCTTTTCCAAACTATTTGGCCAAAAACGAGTGAAAAACTGTTAACAAATTTTGACATACCCTCACTATTTTGATCCTAACTTTTTTTACAAAAAAAGTTTATTGTGAGAGAGGTGCCATTGAAAAGAAAACTTTCGGGGCTTCAATTTGAGCACAAAAATGACCCCATTCTGAGTCCGGATGAGGGAGATACATTGATTTTAAAAACAAATTATTTTTTTTGAATCTGCCTAGACCGATCGATCGGTTAAGGGATCGATCGATCGGTCCCACACCAGTCTCGGTTTCTCAGAAAATAGAACAGCTTTTTCAGCCCCAAACCATGTATAAACCCTAAATCAAAGCCTCCAAACATCCTTTTCAATACTCGCGGACATACCCAAGCCCAAGACTACTGTAAAGCCTCGAAAGGAACCCTCAAACCCTGATTCCATCCAATCGAAATTAACCAAAAATGATTTTTAAACCCAAAACCTGGTTTACCAAAACATAAACTACTTTCTCATGCATTTTAAAACAGTAAAACTACACATGATTACACGTAGCACCCTTTTAAGACATGAGAGTCTAGGATCTTACCTCGGTGAGTTAAAAACTCGATGCCTCAGTCCACGTGCAAAATCGAGCTTCACCGGAATGAAAATCTGTTCAGATGAAAGCGTAGCCCACCATGCCCAACAACAAGGATCTACTGTTGGACCGTTAAAAACTGATCCCTGAGCCCTCGAGAAGTTAGAGAGAAGGTAGAGAGAAAATAAAAAACTTGTTGAAGAGGTTTTCAAAATATCTTTTGAAAATATCTAACTACAGATATTTATAGGCCACGAAAGTACATCTTTTTTTAAAAAATTCACACTGTGACGCCTAACGGCCCCAGAAACCAACCCCGCATGCATATCTAAACCAAAACATGCATCAAAATACATATAAACGTTCAACGACGAAAACAATAAACATGCGTCGAAAAACTCTGAAAAAGAAAATGGGTTAGGGTCTTACATCTAGTGTGTAGAGTTCGACTTACACACGGAAGACCAAATTATTTGTTCTTGCAGAATATAAGTTTTCGATTCACGGCTTAGATGGAACACACCATCGGTACTACTGTAGTACATAATTTTAGTAGACCTGTCTTGGTTACGAGGAACAGATAATAGCGTCACCTATTATTCTGACTCGTTGTGCTATTATACTTTGTTTGTATTGAACGTGACTGCGTTGGGGTAATTAATTTTATAATGACTATATAAATTTATTCACACTCCATGGTTATTATAAGTACTCATGCTCTTAATCTCGAAATAATTAATTATTTACGTATATTTAATATTCATTATTTTGATTTATTAAAGGGTGCAATTTTTTACAGGTCTATAATTTTGGTGAGTTGGATAACGATATTAATTATATGGTGAATATCAATTATTGACAAAATTCACGTTCTAAAAGATCGGAATTGACGACACCCCTTTAAGAAAGCTTATAAGTTTTGGCTGAGGCAAATCCTACAAGTAGATTTAATTATCCGACAGTCAAATAAGTTCAGTGGAAAGTCTTAAAAAATTTATTTAAGAAGTCGATTAAATATAATTATCAATAATTTAATTTAATCTGCGGGTATAGGGAATCTTAACGTGGGGATAATAAATAAGCATTTAATAATAGGAGCTCGAATATTCGATTTTGAGCATATAGTTGGGAGTGCAATTATAATTCTTTAGTGGAATGAATTATAATTAATGCTTTTATAAAATTGTTTCTGGGTTGAGGTGGGTTTTTATAATTATATTAGGTGCCCAAGTTATAATACTCCACAGATCCCTACTGTACCTCTATATATATGCAGTTATGTAAACCCTAACTCATAATTGATTTCTACAGTTAGGGTTTTTACGAATCCTATAGTTGGCTAGTTAGGGTTTTGAAGAATACAAAAATCGTAGCCCACACTACATCGTGTCCTTTGTATTCGGGAATACAGTAGAAGACTTGAATTTGGAGCTTCAACTTAAAGTCTACAACTGCGAAAGCTTGTAGACTAAAAGTTATTGCAACAATTGAAATCAATCCTACCAGATCTCATAAGGTATAACTCTAATCTAACTTTGGGAGTATATATCGGGTTTTATTTTGATCATTTGACATAAAAAAGTTTTGATCTGAAGCCGATTTTGGCGTTTGTCCATCCAGTTTTCTTTTCTTTTTTTGGCTTAAATCATGTTCTAATTAATAGATCTTAACAGTTTAGCTTCCAACACATTTTATCCGTCACCTCATACAACATGCCAACCTCTGATTGGTTGTCGAACCAATAGCCAACCGCATGTTCCTTACTTCAAAGCTTCATGCATATGACATCTATTTCTTGCTTGGGTTTCTTACATATATTTACTCTATTTAAACATTTGTTTCGATGCCTTAACCTTCGTCTTCCATATTTTTGGGAAAATTAGAGAATTGTAATCCTCCAAAATTCATATAGATTTCTTCTATTGTCCAACTCCACGTTTGTCGCCGCAACTTCATCGACTACCACCGTTGTTCGTCATTGTCTAGTGTTCATGTTTTTCCTACCTTCATTTTTCCCTTCAAGTAAGTTCTTTACTTAGACTTCATTCCTTTGTGTTTTGTTTCTTTTTTGTTTTTCTTGTTCATTTCCCCAATTTCTAGTAACACATTTTTTTCGAGAACCATTCCAATACAGTGTTAGTTGCATTCCCATATCTATACTACCTTTCATTTTCAAACCAAACTGTAGGCATTTTTTAGGCCCATAGGAACTTTGTGCTTACTCTAATCAGGTCCTTCTATTTAACGCGTCTGAATTATAGGCTCATCCATGGTATCACCCTACCCAAAAGTGCCCAGGGTAATCCCAGTAAGTTTAGAAACTTATGTGAGGAGGACAGCCTAGAGGTATTTTGGCTATCATATAAGGTGTTAGACAACATATCTCTTGCCTTCGCCCCAACTAGATGACAACAGGTTAGACAACGCCGAACAATGCCCCTTCCCTATTGTTTCCATAAATTTTTTAGAATAGTTATGAGTGTTGTTGCCATGAACCATAACCACAACTTCAACCTCGGCATCATTGAAATAAATGAGATTGATCATTTGACTTGAGGAAGACACTTCATGTCACACCCGCACTCACGGGGTACTCTATATGTACAATGGGGTCATGATCTCACCACAATCATGCGGCATCAAAACTTGATAATGCTAAAAAAAAGCTATAAATAAAAATATAAAGTACGACTTCTGATTCAAAATATCTTTTTATTAGCATTGGAGAGACATGAGTTCTCAATGAATACTTGGTCCCATACGTCAAACCATAATCCCAAACTTAGTCTCCAAAGTAGCATGTCCATTAATTAAAGACCATGAGAATAAAAACACCAAAAACAAAAACTTGTCTCAAGGCTCAAGCCTTATATACTGATCGTGGTGGACCAGCCTTCAACTGCATCCTGCTATCTGCAATCAGAAAGGTTACATGAGAGTGCATTTAGTATTATAATGAACAAGAAAGAAATCAAGCACTAAGTTTGAAAGTACAAAACATTTTTCAAAGATAGTTTGTCATGCTTAACAAAAGGCGAGATCTCCACATTCATCAGAACATATTTTTCTCATAAATTATAAATAAATTTATCCATTAAAAATTGTATAATTAAGGCTTAAAAGCCACAAATCATTATTTCCATTTCTTTTGTAAATAAATTAATTTAAATTAATTTCTATTGTTTGTGTTTTTATTTATGGCAAAATCCAGGTTTAAATAGGAGTCTTTTGAGTTTAGGAAACTATTGATTTGGTTTAGATAGCTTTTGAGATTTGATTAGATAGAATCCTAAAGAGATTTAGGTTTCTTAATACGTGGCTATCTATATTGGGATCCTATCAGAAGACCTAGACGGTGGTACTCTCAGTTCTGCACAACGTACAAGCAGGTAAAGCATGAGAGATTGGTGAGTCTTGGCCACATGACTGCTCGAGCGGTGACCAGGCAGATTTACGTTTCCTAATCCTGACTAATTTGGTTTTTTGTGATCTATAAATAGATCATAAGTGGTGCACGAAAATTAACTCTCGAGACTTTAATATTCTGAGCATTAAGTTTAGTCAAGAGTAACTTGTGCAACACACATCCCGAAGATTATTCGACAGCAAATCTTAGACGGTATTCTAAGTTTCGACGTAGGATTCTACCGGAGAAGGTTGCTACGAGGAGTCGTAGTAGTTGGAATTAAGAGGAGAGCAGTTAACGAGAATTCGGCATACAAGCTTTGGACTAGAAGATTGAGGAGTCGGTCAAAAAGTCTGTAAGTTGTAATTATTTCTGTTCGGTTTTAATGCTTGGTTCCTGGACTTGGTAGTCCCGTGGTTTTTTACCCTTTAGGTTTTCCACGTTAAAAATCTGGTTGTTATGTTTTCTTCCTCTTGGATGGATTGTGTGAATGTGATTGATGGTTAACACTATAAATAGTATTTTTCACAATTAAAGGAAAAATCATATTTTCAATTGGTATCAGAGCGGGTTCTTTTTATTCTAAGAAGTTGTTTTTATCCTTATCAATCACAAACTTGGAATTTCCTAGAGAAGGAAACTCAACTATTCGACCCCCGTTACTTGATGGAGGAAACTATCCCTACTAGAAACCTCGTATGAGGGTGTTTCTCAAATCCATTGACGAGAGGGTGTGGATGTTTGTTGTTATTGGTAATACCCCACCTACTGTTAAATCTGGTACTGAAACTATTTAAAAACACACTGAACAATGAGAGAAAAAGGATTTTGAAGAAGTAGGCTGGAATAGCAAGGCAATCAAGGCTATTTTTAGCGGTGTCACACCTGAGGAATTTAGACATATCTGTACGTGTGAAATCGCTAAAGAAGTATGGAATATTCTTGAAACCACACTCAGTCAAAATTTTTAAACTTCAACGGCTCACCACAAATTTTAAAACTCTTCGTATGGAAGATCATGAGACCTTTGATGAATTTTATGCTAAGTTGAGTGACATTGTAAATTTTAATTTTATTCTTGGTGAAAAAATTCTTGATTCTCGTACTGTTCGGAAGCTCTTACAGTCACTACCTAAATGTTTTCAACCAAAAGTTACTGCTACTGAAGAAAGTAAAGATATTAATTCTCTTAGAGTAGAACAATTGATTGGAAATCTACAAACTTTTGAATCAACTCTACGTCAACCTAAAAAATCAAAAGGCGTTGTTTTAAAAACTTCGAAGGTAGAGTTAGATTTTTCTAACGATGAAACTGATATTGATCCAAAGATTATGGCTTTTATCATTAAAAATTTAAAAAAAGTATGTTTTGAATAAAAAACCTAACCTCAAGTCAAAATTTGGTTAGTTTGGTGAAAAAAGTAAGAATGTGGTGGAATTTGAAAAAAAAAACTGAAGTTCAGAACCAAGGTATACAGTGCTTTAAATGTCAAGGGTATGGACATATTGCACAGAACTGTCCAAATAAACAAAAAAAGAAAGAAAAAGTGTTTACTGTGACATGGGATGATGAGATTGAATCATCTGATGGAGGAAACGAGTCAGAATCAAAGAATGATGAGGGCAAGTTCATTGTCTTTGCCGCTTCCACAGAATCAGGTAAGTCTGAATTATCTGATCATGATTCTCATGCTTCTCATAGTGATTCTGGTTCCCATTCTTAATCGGATGAGGAGAATGAAAAAGATCGTCAGTGGGCTTATGATAAACTTCATAGAGAAAGCTACAAAATGACAAAAGTTATTACTAAGCTGATACTGAAGGTTAAAACAATGGAAAAGAAAAATACTAGCCCAAAGTCAGAACTAACTGAGTCTCAGAGTTTGATTTCACAGTTAAAACTCTTTAAAACCAAAATGACTGAGAAACTGGTTAGTTCTGACAAACAGAGAAATGAACTCATTGAATCCAGTGATGCTCTCAAATTAAATGTGTCTAAACTCGAGTTGAAATTACAAGATACTGTGAAGCTCAAATCTTTGTTTGAGGCTAGTCAAAATATAATTCAATTATTGGAAACTGAATTGACAACTGCTAATACCACTTTAAAGAAGTTGAATGCAGGGTCTCTGAGCTTGGATGAAATCTTGAGTGTGCAAAAAGTGGCAACAGATCGAATTGGTCTAGGATATGTAGCAAGTACGTCTGAATCCAAGACCTCAAGTAAAATTAACTTTGTAAAAGCTGTTAGTACGCCTACAGGTAAGGATAAGATTTTGGAAAACCCTAAACTAATTAGAACTGATTGTCGAGAAAATCTGGTAAAAAACGTTTATCAAAATCTACTGCTTCTCAAAAATTTGTTCCAACGTGTCATTTTTGTGGTATTCTTGGACATATTAGACCTTTTTACAGAAAAATGAAATCTCTGTCTACATATCAACATGAAAGAAAATCTAAAAAATTGCATGAGCAAATCAGATAGCTACATAACAAAACCCTATGCCAAGTGAGCGTTTGAGCGGGCTCTATGAGCGCTCGAGCGGCCAACTAGCAGAGAGATAAAAAAGCTTACTGGCAATCATGCACTCGAGCAGCCAACATGACCGCTCGAGCGGACAATTGGCAGAAACCTTCTTTTGATTTAAATCCCAGCACTCAAATTAAATCTTTTCCAAAAACTCATGCTGTCTGGGTCCGAAAATCTGATTTGACGTGCAATGTGGTTCACACTGCTTTAAAAGCTCAAAACTCTTTCATATGGTATTTAGACAGTGGGTGTTCCCAACATATGTCAGGAGATAAGTCCTTATTCACCAAATTTGATCCAAATGATGGTGGTTTTGTCACCTTTGGGGATGGAAACTCATCTAGGATTATTGGAAGGGGATTCATTGCCTCTTCAGGTCTTCCCAAACTTGATAATGTTCTTCTGGTTGATGGTTTGAAAGCAAACTTACTTAGCATTAGTCAGATGTACAACACGCACCATGAAACTCATTTCACTAAAACTGAATGTTTGATTTTGGATAAAAAGAGAAAAACTGTTATTCATGGTGTTCGAACTTCTAATTACTATGAAATCTTGCCTAAAACCAATCAAACATGTCATGTTGCTAAAATTGATGAAACGAAACTATGGCATCATCGTTTGGGACATATAAATTATAAGGATCTTGCTAGGCTTGTAAATTTCGAATTAGTTAAAGGTATTCCAAAACTAAATAGCAAGACTAAAGTTATTTGTGGACCATGTCAACTAGGTAAACAAATTAAAGTCCCTCACAAAAAAATAAATCAGCTTGCTACCCAATATCCTCTGCAACTTCTCCATATGGATCTCATGGGTCCTACTAGAACAGAGAGTATTGGTGGCAAGAAATATATCTTTCTGGTTGTTGATGACTTTTCTAGGTTTACCTGAGTGAATTTTTCTACGAGATAAGTCTGATACTTTTGCTGTTTTCAAGTCTCTATGTCTTAGATTGAACAATGAATAGGAAGGAAACAAGCAGCATATCTCTAAAATAAGATCAGATTATGGTAAGGAATTTGAGAATTCAAAATTCTCATACTTTTGTGATGAACAGGGAATTCAACATGAGTTTTCCGCACCTAAAACTCCACAATAAAATGGTGTAGTGAACAGAAAAACAGAACAGTACAAGAGATGGCGAGAGTGATGCTTCATGGAACAACTGAAGAGACAGTGACACTAGAAGCAGATCTGTTGGATACTCAGATTCTTGAAGATCTAAGTTAGCTCGTTTCTCCAAAACAATCAGTGGATGGAAGCTCTAGAAGGAAAACAACTCCTGAAGAGCAAGCAGAGTTGGAACCGTCCTCGCATGTGAAGCTAAATCATCCATTGGATCTGGTGATTGGAAAGGTAACAAAACCAATGATGACTCGCCGACAAATGGGGGATCAGGTAAGTCAGGTAAGTCATTTGTGCTATGTTTCCATGATTGAACCAAAAAATGTCAAAGAGGCACTGACTGATGATTGTTGGGTGAATGCTATGCATGAGGAACTTGAACAATTTGTCAGAAATGATGTGTGGAAACTTGTTCCTAGACCTAAAATTGTTAATGTAATTGGGACTAAGTGGATTTTCAAAAACATGTCTGATGAACTATGAACGGTCGTGAGAAATAAGGCTAGGTTAGTGGCACAAGGATATACACAAGTAGAAGGAATTGATTTTGATGAGACTTTTGCTCCTGTGGCTAGATTAGAATCAAGTGCCTTTCTAAACTTCAAATTGTACCAAATGGATGTGAAAAGTGCCTTTCTAGTTAAAAGAAGTTGCCTATGTTGAACAGCCTAAAGGTTTTCAAGATTCACATTATCCTAATCATGTTTTCAAGCCCAAAAGAGCATTGTATGGTCTAAAACAAGCTCCCCGAGCCTAGTATGAACGTCTAATCACCTTCCTTGTAAATCATGAATTCATCAGAGGAAGTGTGGATAAGACTTTGTTCATTAAAAGAGACAAGAATGATATTCTGGTTGCTCAAATTTATGTTGATGATATTGTGTTTGGATCTACATGTGAATCTCTTGTTTTGTCCTTCTCTGAATGTATGCAAAAGGAATTCGAAATGAGAATGGTAGGAGAACTTAACTACTTTCTGGGTTTACAGATCAAACAGTCTGATGAAGGGATTTTTATCTCATAGTCAAAATATGTTAAAAACCTAGTAAAGAGATTTAAACTTGAATCTACCAAACCCATTCGAACTTCTATGAGTACATCTGTTAAACTGTCAAAAGATTAAAAAGGTGAAAATGTTGATCAAACCATGTTCAGGAGCATGATAGGAAGTCTACTATATCTCACAGCTAGTAGACCTGACATTGCCTTCAGTGCTGGAATTTGTGCAAGATATCAGTCTAATCCAAAGGAATCACATTTAACTGATGTTAAAAGGATTATCCGATATGTGAATTCTACTGTTGAGTTTGGTATTTGGTTCTCCAAAGATACTACTAACTCAAACATTACAGGTTTTTCTGACGCTGACTGGGCAGGATGTGCAGATGACAGAGAAAGCACATTAGGAGGGTATTTCTACATCGGTAACAATTTAGTGTCATGGCATAGTAAGAAACAAAATGCTATTTCTTTGTCTACTGCCGAGACTGAGTACATAGCTACTGGTAGTTGTTGTACTCAACTATTATGGATAAAACAAATGCTGTTTGACTATGGTCTAGATCAAGAGTCTATTATACTTTACTGTGATAACACGAGTGCTATTAATATTTTCAAAAATTCAGATCAACACTAGAGGACTAAGCACATAGATATAAGGCACCATTTCATCTGTAAGTTAGTTGAGGATATCATCATTACCCTTGAACGCATTGACACTAAAAGAAAATTGGCTGATTTGTTCACAAAACCTCTTGAAGCAGTACGCTTTGAATTTATGAGGAAATCAATTGGGATTGGCATTTTAAGTTTTAAAAAAAAGGGGGGGAGGGGGGGGGGGGTTAGGTCTTCTAATTCATTCATGCAAAATAACCTTGTCTGAAACATTGAAAAATTCTATCTGGAGAATCCTCGTCTGAGAGTTAGACAAGATCAAGTTCCAAAACTTGAAACTGTGTTTTCTGGGATATGATTATGATATGTGTGGTTGAATATACATGTGACATAAGCTGATTTCTGGTCGAAAAATACCTTTTGATTGACCTTTATAGTAAAAATCCATTTGTTGATGTTGATGTCTACAACCACCCCCATCTGATTATCTTTCCACTGCTCTGCTCTCACTCTGAACTGTGTTTCCAAACCATGCATCAGAAATGGCTACCTAGATAAGCCTTGCTTTTCGTTCACGTTAGTGTGTTAGCCACCATACATGCATCTATGCTTTAATGCTATCTGAAAATGGCTACCTATACGAATCTTGCTTTTTCATTCGTTATAGTGTGAAAGCCGCCATAAAATAGCTTAAACATTTCTTAAATATTCAGTTCTTTGTGAGGGGGAGCATCCGTACTTCTTTAACAGACATACATTGGGAATTTATGTGATTTGACTTCAAATTATGTGATTTGACTATACTTCAGATGTGCTAAGTGTACATTGATCATTCATATTTATTATTGACCATGTGAAACTGTTTCCAAGTCTTGAAGCTCCCCTTATTAAGCTCTCATTGACATAGATCTGTGACTTTATTTTTCCTTGTTCCGACGCTGGGTTATTGTGTTTGTTTGAGTTAATTTCTTTTGGTTTTGTTTTTTTTTTGTTTGTTACATATGCCAGTGACCAATTGTTCCACTCACATTCTCAGTCTAGCTGTATCCAGATTTTGTGTGTTCCTATGTCACCGCTCGAGTGGCCATCTTGCGCTCGAGCGCACTATGGCCAGAGTGCTCTTGGTCTTCATCATCGCTTGAGTGGTCAGACCTCGCTCGAGTGGGCTGTCGAAGTTTAGAAAAATAAAAATAGGGGTTAGTAGTCTTTTCACATTCTTTCAAAAACCTCTCACATTTCTCATTGGCACCTCATCTTCGAAGAGTTCTTGGGTTCATTCTTCATAAATTCAAGCCTCAATTCCTCCTCGCTAACTCTCAGTAAGTTGTTGATGCCTTGAGTGTGATTGATTTCATCTTCCTCCTAAACCTAGGGTTTCGATTTTTGTTTTTATTTTCTTTTGCTTTCTTGTGTGTTCGTGGGTTTAATCCTTAACTATTTGAGGTTTGCGTTCTATCTTAAGTACAAATCGAAGATTTAAATCGATGTTCTTGCCTAAATCTGTCCCTAGGGTTTTTTTCATTCCTGTTTTTATCAATCCGTCTCTAAGGTTTTTTTTTTGTTGATACTCGTAGGGGTTTTTCTCATCTCATATGGTTTTCGTCTGGAAAGCCTGGATGGTTTCTTAGTGGATAACGGTTTGATTCTGGTTGGGGCATGAAGTATTGATTAGAACTTACGAGTATTGTGAATAAGTGGTTGATATTTGCTAACATTTTTTTTCTTTGGCCATGGATTGCCCTTGGGATATATTTGTCCATACTGGATACTTAGCTTTAGATAGGGTTTAGTTTTGCTCTTAGGATGTTTTGACATTGTGTTCTTATTCTGCACCAAGCATCATAATCGACATTTTTGCATCATGCATCTGTAAAAGAAGGTATTGAAAATGTTGGCCTTGGCTTGATATTTGTAAAATTTCTTTTGTATACCTGTGGGGGAATTCTGTTAATCCACACTTATCTGTCATGTGAGGTATTATTTTATAACTTCAAGCTTACATTTGTCTTGTTGTTTTCCACAGGACCATGCCGCCTCGCACTAAGAAGACAGCAGGACGATCCTCCGCTCCATTTGATAGCTCATGCTTTTGTTACCTTGAAGGGGAGGAAAGGTATCTCAATCTTTTTTCCTCCCGTCCCCTTAGAATTGAAAAACGAGTTGTCTTGTCAAATTTTGTCAAACTTAGTATACCCCAAATGTTTGAGAACCTAGGGTGGACTTCTCTCCTCCAAGTGGAGGGAGTCATTTATGTTGACCAAATACGAGAATTTTATTCCAATATATTTGATGTTCAAACCAAGCTTTTTCAGTTCAAAACTTTTGTCCGTGGTTTGACTATTGTCATGGACCCCTACACTCTCTCCGACTATTTGGGATATGATATCCCATGTGATGTTGACCATCCTCTCATCCCTGCTCACCCTCATTGGTCCTATTCTAAAATTGCATCTACCTTATGAGAGAAACCTCGGGAATGGGTTGGAGGTTTTATTTACCAACATGAACCTACCCCTACTTTTTGGTTGTTAAATATCATAGTGAGTGCCAATATAAGTCCTAGGGGTCATATTTCTGACATTAACAAAGAGCGTGGGTTTGAGTTGTTCATGATTAGTAAAGGTGAGAAAATACACATTGCCAAGGTGTTCCTTTCCTCCATGATGAAAGTTGCTTATGGCAACAAGAATGCAGCTCTTTCATATGGTCACTTCTTGACAAAATTCATCAGCTCTTTCCCAAATTTCTATCTTCCCTCCAATCTCTCCTGTGTGCACATCACCAAGTTTATTAGTAAACGTACCTTCTCCCAAAGTGCTGCACACATTTCTGTCCCTGGTGACTCTTTTGATTCTGAGGAGAGTGAGACTAAGCCTATTCCCAGTGCTACTACTCCATCTGTCCCTGAGGGGGAGTCTTCACAGTCATCTGTTGCTGCCCGGTTGGATTCTCTCGAGACACGACTTGACCATCTACAACAGCATTTGGATGCCCGCTTCGATCAGCTGCTCTTTCTGCTTCAGGGTCTTCCTCCCGGTGATGGTTTCTAGTAGGTTTCTACAGGTGACACAAAGGGGGAGTACCTTGTTTGGATATACTTTACCTTGTTTGGATATACTTTTCAGGATATACTTTGGTTGCTCGATATATTTTGGATATACTCATTTTGACAGGTACAGGGTACAATTATTTTTGGTTGTTGGACAGACCAGTTAGCAAACATTGGCTGTGTTTGGCTCTTGTTTAGTTTTGCTACTGTGGTTATGATCCTAATACATTCATTTTTGGTTAATGATCATGGAAGGTGTGGAAGGTGGTATTGGTTTCTGGATTATGCTTGTCTAATGATTCTCACCATTTGTTACTCTCTTTTTTTCATTTTGTTTTGTTTGTTTTGAGTGGTTGTTTTGAAGGTTTGGAAGCATTATGAAGATCTTGGGTGTTTGCTAGTATTAGGTTGTGTTCACCTAGATTTGTTAAGGGGGAGATTGTAAAAGAAATTAATTTAAATTAATTTTTATTGTTTGTGTTTTTATTTATGGAAAAATCTAGGTTTAAATAGGAGTCTTTTGAGTTTAGGAAACTATTGATTTGGTTTAGATAGCTTTTGAGATTTGATTAGATAGAGTCCTAAAGAGATTTAGGTTTCTTAATTTGTGGCTATCTATATTGGGATCCTATTAGAAGACCTAGACGGTGGTACTCTCAGTCAAGCACAACGTACAAGCAGGTAAAGCATGAGTGATTGGTGAGTCTCAACCACATGACCACTCGAGCGGTGACCAGGCAGATTTACGTTTTCTAATCGTGACTGCTTTGGTTTTTGGTAATCTATAAATAGATCATAAGTGGTGCACGAAAATTAACTCTTGAGATTTCAATATTCTGAGCATTAAGTTTAGTTAAGAGTGACTTGTGCAACACACATCCCGAAGATTATTCAACAGCAAATCTTAGACGGTGTTCTAAGTTTCGATAGAGGATTTTGCCGGAGAAGGCTGCAACGAGGAGTTGTAGTAGTTAGAATCAAGAGGAGAGCAATTAACGAGGATTCGGCATACAAGCTTAGGACTAGAAGATTGAGGAGTTGGTCAAAAAGTCTGTAAGTTGTAATTGTTTCTGTTCAGTTTTAGTGCTTGATTTCTAGACTTGGTAGTCCCGTGGTTTTTTACCCTTTGGGTTTTTCACATTAAAAATCTAGTTATTATGGTTTCTTCCTCTTGGATGGATTGTGTGAATGTGATTGATGGTTAACACTATAAATAGTATTTTTCACAATTAAAAGAAAAATCATATTTTCACTTTTAAACACAATCCTATTCAATAATGATCAAATAGTTTCTATCGCACGATTGGGAGGCCCAACGGTTTGCAATGTTAATTCTCAATACACAGTTATTCATGTGATAGAATGAGGGCCACTCTTCAAGAACCAGTAGTAGGTGCATTCTCCATGAGCATAGCTCGCAAAATATGCCTTGTAAGCCAAAGCACACCCGTATAGGGCCCCTACCCATTAATGGTAAATACACACCTATATAGGGCCACAATAAATAGGCCGGATACCGGCAAACCTTGGCACTTTTAAATAAAAATATAATTTTATTTCATATAAAAGTATCTCATTAGCATCATTTATTTTTTGGGTGAATTGAATGTAACATAAAATAAAAGAAAATTTTACATGTTTGTAAGGGGCATACCCCAAGAAATTACAAGATACAAGCAACACAGCCAAAGCAAAGAGCCCCAATCATAACTGAAAAGTAATGAGGGACGATCTCAGCTAACAAAGAACAAAAAAGATTAAGGGAGATACATACAACCACCTAAACTAAACAAACTAATAAAACACCAGGACAAACCCAAAACATCTACAGAGTTGTGCTCTTTTGATGCAGCAAGAACCTGACCATGGGAGCCTCAACTTCCCCTTTTGCCTCACCTTTGTAAGCTGCATTCTTATGGGCAGCAACAACCAAACAAAAAATTTGCACCCAAGCCAAAACATTTATACCACGAAACCTGCAACAAAAATGCATCCACACAAACGCACACACCCATTCCCTCACACAGTCGTAAGGGGAAGGCCTATACAGAAGCAAAGAACAAAAATAAAAAAACTTACGCATGCAAACCAAGAGTCCCAAATCAACGATGCAAGATCCCACCTGCTACATCATGCTCCAGAATCAAAAGAACAAAAGAAAACACAGCCTACTTCGGAATACCACAATAATCCATGAAGCAACAACTCATAAAGCAACATAGAAACAATCCCAAAACCACCGCTAACTCCACAAAGCTCTAAGCAATCCCACTTTGGAATACCCCAACAGCCCAAAAGTAGAAAAATAAAAAGGAAGAACAAACCCCACAGCCTGAGCCACGCCTAACAGGCCAGATAAAGGAAGTGCATCACTTAAAAATCTATATTACAACTCAGCTGAATGATGTGACATTTATCTTTTTGATCCAATGGCTCCTCTTCTTCCCAAGAAATCCAACGGCTCCATCTCTTCTCTTCTCAGTTGAAGGGGCTCTCTCTCATGGTCAAGATTAGTATTTTAAATCAAGGGTCAAGATTAGTATCCCGCCCAAATTTTAATGGATCCAACGATCAGAAATCCTCCGTCCATTTCCTATTCCCTTTGCAAAATTAGTCTCTCTCTCTCTCTCTCTCTCTCTCTCTCTCTCTCTCTTTCCATTCTTGCCTCTTCCCTTTGCCCCTCTCTTTCTGTCGCCGCAAACCTCCTCCGCCGCCACGAGTGTCTTCTACAGCCGTGATCGTCTCCGCCGCCGTCGTCTTCTGCCTATCACCGCGGAAATCTATTCTCAAAACTCAAAAGCCTCTTTTCTCTTCTCAAGACCAAAAGAACCAAGGCTTTGGCTTTTGCCTTCGTGTTTGCTTTCATTGTTTTCATTGTTTTTCTCGCCTTCAACCCTTCTTCTAACTCTTCTTCTCCCTGGTTCACCAATATATTCTCTTCTTCTTCCTCAACTTCTTCTTCAACAACAACAATTTTCTCTGATAAATCTAATAGATCTCACTTCTCTTCTATTTTCTCTTTCTTTTTCCCAAACTCCTCCCAACAAATCCACGATCTTTCTCCTCCTCCATCCCTAATCAACACTACTAGATCTCAGAACTTAACAGTTCCATTGCCTCACTTGAATAAACAACCACCGACAGTAAAAAAATCAGACTCAAAATAATGATGTCAAAGACTAATTTGAAGTCTTGAATCCAAACCAGACCAACAATGGCGCTCCCAAATCTCCGAATACAGCGAATTATTTTGCGAAATCGCCACCCAAATCTTCTCCCGAGACGAAAAACATTACTAAAAGCGGTGCGAATTCGAACTTTAGCTCTTCCGGCAGTGCGTCGGCGGAACAGGGGAGTGGGAATTTGGAAGATCCTTCCCTTCTCTAGCCAATCCGTGGGTCTCAGATTTGTTTTTTTAGCTTTTCTATTTTACATTTCTTCCCTCACTGGTCTCTAGGCTAACTACTCATATTTTTAATTTATTTAAGTTACATAACTCAACTGTTGTATTTTTAATTTATTTGTTTTTTAGCTTTTCTATAGAAGCTATTTTTTATAAAGGGATAATTCTGTGTGTGTGTCTGGAATCTAAGGTCCAAGAATGTTGTTTTCATTGTAAAAGAAGAACCAGAAATCCCTCTACAAAAAGTAAAAGAAGGTTTCCATTTTCACCCCTCTCGCATTTTCTCTTCTTCTTCCTAGCTATCTGAATATTTTCGTTCAATTTATTGAAAACAATAAGGCTGCATTATTTATAAATCTATGGCATAATTACAGATCTCTTTTAATGCATTCTATTTGCTTCAAATGCCTAATTATCCAGGGATATTATGTGTAAGGACCCGGTACCTGTTTATTTTATTCATTTATATTTTCGGTAAGAGAAGAGTAAAAATTAAAATTGAGGGCGGGTGCCATAAAATTTTGCTCGTTAATGGTTGACTAAACGATATGTGAAAGTAAAATTAAGATACGTGGTGGTGAATGATATTGTTATGCCTGTGTTAATGGATAATTAATAGATAGATTGAAATACCAAAATATGAGAAAAGTTGGGAGTTTGAGATGAGTTTATGAAAAATTCGCAGAATTCTGCTTCAGGAGTCACCGCTCGAGCGGACGATCAGGAGATGTTTAGAGTATTCTGAAATGTTGGAGAAAGTTGGGGTTTATATATATGTGTATATCCCACGTGAAAGAGAGGGAGAGACCACTCTCATATCATCTCATCTCCTCCTCCCTTCTTC
>JAUMHN010296325.1:0-18669 GCA_032360265.1 Heliamphora ciliata
GATAACAAACTTATATATATCTAATTGTGCAAATTGAGTTTGATTACAGAAAATATACACTTAGCACAATTCAAGATTTACAATGGAAGCTATGTTGTATAATTCAAAATCAAGATCATTTTGTGACAAGTTTTTGTGGAACAAATGCATAAAGGATTGAGACATTGAAGGTTGAAGAGTATGTTGTAAATTTAATTTTGTTAGGATCATTGTATATGCTTATTATCTTTTGATTGTTACTTTGAAGCTCATATGAATTCTAAAAATAATAAAAACACTTTTCCAAAAGAAATCATGATCAAACCTTTTTGGAAAATGAAAAATCTGGATTTTTAATGATCCAGTCGACTGAGGAATAAGGACCAGTCGACTGAACAGGCTACCAAAAATAAGTTTTTAGATCTACACAAGTTCAGTCGACCGAACCTTGAGGTTCAGTCGACCGAATGAGTTTCTTTAGTCGACCGAACAGTTCAAAATTCGATTTTTTTTTGAAAATGGCTTGTTTAAAAATTTCATATTTAGCCCAACGGTTAGTTGGTTTTTGGAGCCTATAAATAGAGGGTTTGGGCCATTGTTTTACTCACTCAATCCTCTCAAACGTTCTCTCTTGTTTACTACTTCACTGCTCGTCAATTCTTAAGTTTTTCATACACATTTTTGAGAGAAATCTTTTAGCTTTTTCTTGAGCTTCATAGTCATATTCTATTGAGAAGTGAGATTAGAGCTTCATTATTGTACTTATTCGCTCGTCTAATGAGCATTCTTTGTTCTATTTCATTTCATTCTTCCTGTTGATTAGTGTTTGAGAAATGTGATTCTTAAAAGAGGCTAATCCGCCAACAAAGATTGTGTTGACTTGAGAAGGGTACATTCTCAAGAGAGACTACTCCGCTTAGACTAAGGAAAGAGGCTCCTCCGCCTATTTGAAGGAGATATAGTAAAATCCTCATAGCGGTTGGCTTGAAGTAAGGACGTAAGCCATTGTGCCAAACCTTGTAAAATTATGGTGTTGATTTTCTCTTGCTTTACCTTTTTATTTATCATCTAGTTGTTTATTGTTAAACCACACACATACACTATTGTGTTTAATCTCTTTTTCTTTATTTGATTCTTGTATTTTTTTTAGATAAGAAAAGTATTAAATCTTGTAATCAAATAGTTTTAACTAATCTTTATATTCGCACTTTGATTCTAAAAGAGTGTTGTTTAATTTTTTTTTATGCTAAAACTTGCATATTAATATTAGTTGTATATTAAAAGGGAGACATATTGAAAAGTTTTTCTTGCAAGTCATATTTAAGCTTTAAGTTATTGAAAGAAATTTTGAGTATTGTTTTTTTTCAAACTAAAAGAAGTTTAAGAATTAGCATCCTTAGTTGTGCTTAAATCATTTTTATTATTCATTTAAAATATACTTGTGTTTGAAGTCATATTAACAAATATACATTAAGTTGTTAAAACTATTAAAGTGTTATATTTGATTAACGAAGAAGTTAAACTTTGTATACACTTATTCTTAAACATTTCAGCACAAAGTTTTTACTTATAAGTTTAAAACAAATGTATTTGTGATTTAAATAAATTATATTTTTATAAAATTAAAGATCATATACTTGTATTTTTTAATTTAGAATTTTAAATAATTAATTCACCCCCCTCTTGGGATCACACACGTAATATCATCAATCCTGTAGCCTACAAAATTTATGTAAGACTCAACTACTGTAACCCAAAACAAACTGAAATTGAACCAACAGCTACTTCACTCCGCCCCGCCTGGCGCTTTAATTTAATCTCATAATCCATGATTATCTGCTCACGTGGCTGTTGGTAATCCCAAATCCCAATCACATGCATTAGGCCTCGTATGGCTTCCATGAATTAATACTTGATACCGAATAGCTTTCTAATCCAAGCCAATTAGTGAAGCACTTGTTGATAATCCCAAACCATGTAATCACTAAAGAATCCAACCATTCAGTTGACCGCCGCTTGGAATTGCGCTACACTGTTGATTTGGTTTTAACCCGCTGCTTCTTAAAAAAAAAACACACCGAAACAGTACTTCTTCCCTTTGTTTGGACGCTGCTGTTGCGTGTTTGGAAAATACTGCTGCTGCGTTGCTACTGTGCGCTTGAAACCGCTGCTGAGTTGGATTGGAAACCGGCGCCTAGTGCTTGTGCGCCGGCTGTTTGCTTGTGAACACTGGTGCGTTGAAAATAGCTGCGGTTGTTTTGGGAAAACCACTGCTGATATGGAATCCGCCGGAATCACTGCTTGGAATTGCGCCAAACTGTTTCGACGCTTGGTTTAGGCTGCGTTTGGCAGCTTTTTGGAAACTGCTGGACTGCTGAAACAGTTTGGGAATTGGCTGCCACTAGATGGCAGCGTTTGGCTGCTGCGGTTTTTGCAGAAACAAGAATCACTGCTGCGTTTTGCTCAAAAACAAGAATCACTGCTGGAAAACTTTGCCACTGTTAGGATCCGATGCTGTGTGTTAAAAAATAAAACACCGAAACCGTGTTTGCACTGAAATTGTGTTTCGGAATTGCTGCACTGCCTGGAAAACTGCTGCTTGCGTTCTTCAAAGTTGTCGCAGCCTTATGTTCTTCAACTTGTTCTTCATTCTTTTTTTATTAAATAAAAAAATATAAAAGAACTAGAAACTAAAAAATAAAATTTTTACATTGATTTTATGCCTCCGTAGAAATCACATTCGATCTAATAAAAATTAATTTATCACGGGCAACTCCCGTGAGAAAAAATAAATAAATCATCATCCACGTATTCAATCAAATATAAAAATAAATGATGATCATAAAATCGGGATTTATAACGCTTGCAAAACAAAGTTAGTAACAGTTCTAAAACTACCCGACTCCGATAACCATAAACAAAAAACAATTGAAAGAGGCAAAGCAGCCTAAATCATTGTTTTTACAAACGATTTTCAGTAAAAACTTAACTAGACGGACAAACGCCGAAACAGGCTCCAAATAAAATTTTTTGACGACGAACGATCAAAATAAAACCCATACAACCAAAGTTAATTTAGAAGAATACCTTTTATCGATTGATTCTTCAACTACGATTTAATTCTGAGTTGAAACTACTGTCAAATCTTTTACTGTATTCCCTTACGCGATCCTTAAACGTAGTGTGGGCTACAAACTATCGAGAACTCGTACCGACAGAATCCAGATATTTTTAGTCTTGAAAGACAAAAAATATAATATATGATATGATCATAAAACTAATTCAGCCTACCCGCATATATATAGGGCTACAGCAGGGATCTGGGGAGTAATTATGAGTAAGATTTCAAGTGGAACACAGACACCTACCAGCGGTTTCTGCAATTATAGAAAGACGCAGCGATTTTTGTAATTTCTATAAAACACTAAATTACAGTTCACACTACTAAAGAACTGTAATTGCACTCTGACCCAAAATCTCTAGATCTTCTTGCATTGAGCTCCTATTATTAAATGCTTACCATTTCTCTCCACGTTAAGATTCTCGATACCCGTCAATTAAATTTAATTACTGACAATTTAATTTAATCGGTATTTTGATATTCCTTAAGCCCTTCCGCTTAACTTATTTGACTGCCGGATAATTAAATCCACCTACAGGGTTTGGTCTTGTCAAAACCTATAAGCTTCTTTAATGGGGTATCGTCAATCTCGATCTTTCGGGACGTAGATTTCATCAATAATTAATATTTGCCATATAAATAATATTGCTATCGAACTCACCGAAAATATAGACCCATATAAGATCGCACCCTCTAATAAATCAAAATAACAAATATTAAATATACGCAAATCAATAATTATTTCAGGATTAAGAGGATAAGTATTATTCATAATAACCTTGGGTTATAAATAAATTTATATAATTAGTATAAAATTAATTACCCCAAATGTCATTTCAATACACACAAAGTGTACTAGCAGAGATAGTCGAAATAATGGACGATATTATTATCTGTTCCTCGTAACCAAGACAGGTTTACTAAAAATACTATATTACAGTCATATCGATGGTATGTCTTGTGAGACCCTGACCCGTTTTTTTTTCGGCGTTTTTCGACGCGTGTTTACCGTTTACGTGATAGCATGTTTTATATGCGTTTTTATGCATGATTGGGTTTAGATATGCATGTGGGGTCGGTTTCGGGGGCCGTTGGGCGCTGTGATGCGAATTTAAAAAAAAAAATATTTTCTGGCGAGCCTATAAATATCTAGTCGTAGATATTTTTAAAATATCTTCTCTCTCTTTGGCCTTAAAATCTCACCAAACGCTCTACCTTCTCCCTAACTTCTCGGGGGCTCGGGGCTTGATTTTCTACGATCAGGCAGCAGATCCCTAGTAGCCTCGTGGTGGGCTACGCTTTACTCTGGATAGAATGTTATTCTGGCAAAGTTTGTTTTTGCACGTGATTCGAGACGTCGAGTTTTTAACTCAACGAGGTAGGATTCTAGACTCTCATGGCTTATAAGGGTGCTACATGTAATCGTGTGTATTTTTACCGGTTGAAAATGCATGAAAAATTGATTTATGTTTCAAGAAAATTAGGTTTTGGTTCAAAATCGTTTTTGGTTGATTTCGGTTGGATGGAATCAGGTTTTGAATGTTTCTTTCGAGGTTTTGTGGTAGCTTCGGGTTTAGGCATGTCTGAGGGTGTCGAGAAGGTGTTTGGAGGCTTTGATTTGTGGTTGAGATGGTGGTTTATGAGTGTTTGAGAGTTTCGGGGCTTCGAACACTCCAAAATAGGAAAGTTTGGATTTTTCTCGGGTGGTAGCTCGCTTGAGCGCCCGCTGTCTGCTCGAGCAGACTGGTTGCGCAGGACCATTTTGTTTTGATGATATCTCCCTCGTTCGGACTCAGAATTGGGTCGTTCTTATACTCAAATTGAAGCCCCAGCAGTTTTCTTTCCAATGACACCGCTCTCACAAGAAATTGCTTTTTGTAGAAAAAGTTATGGCCGAAAGAGTGAAGGTGTGTCAAGATTTCTAAACTATTTTTCACCCGTTTTTGGTCGAATGTTTGGGAAAAGGTTATTTTCCATCCTTGTTAGCCCTTTTTTTTAAAATCAAGTTTCTTGTTTCTTAGGGCGTTTTGTTGTTTGGTTAGTCGTGGGCTTGTGTTGTGCGCGTGTGGGCGTTGTGGGCACGTCTGGGCATCGTAGGTTTGCGTTGGATGTGAGTGGGCCCGTGTTTCCCGTGTTGGGCATGTGTGAGTCCGTGTTGGTTGTATTGGGGCCTTGGGGGTTTCTTTTGGTTGTGTAGTGGCCTTTTAGTCAATCAAGTTATGGGGCTCAATCGACTGCTCTCCTTTAGTGATTTTTCAGTTGATTGGATTATGGGGTCCTGTCAATTGAAGTCATGGAGAAGATGTTGGTCACTTTATGCGGGAGTTTTGTTTCGTCTTTTCATTTAGGTTTCCTCCCAGCGTTGATCGCTCTAGCGTTGGTTGTGCGCCCGAGCGGGCTGGTGGCCGAGAGTTGGGTCAGTGGGTGATCGCTCGAGCGGTGGTTGAGCGTTCGAGCGGTGGTGTGACAGAGATGTATGTCGGTAGGGGACCGCTCGAGCGGTGGTTGAGCGCTCGAGCGCTCGAGTGGTGTTGGCCTCTGGGTCTAGTTTGGTTTTCTACGTTGTTGGTTGTCCAGGTGCGAGGACGGGTTATCCGGTGAGTGGATGTCTGGTTGTGTGGCATGTGGTGCCGTTATGTGAAACGTAGTGTTTTACGTGGTTATGTGCATTTAAAACTTTAGTTTTATTTATGCATGTTATAAGACGGAAATGTGGTCTTATATGATTTTGAAATGTAAGATAGATATGTAGTCTTATATGATTGTGAAACCTAAGACAGATTTGTGGTCTTGGGGTATCTAAAACTCTGGTTTTAGTAACACATGTGTGTGTGCGTGTGTGCTTGTGGACGGGCGAAAATGTGGTCCGATGTCCCGTGGACAGAAAAGTGGTCCAATATAATGTGGGCAGAAAATTGGCTCACTAAACGTTAACTCTGGTTGGCATGGATGGAAAAGTGGTCCGTGGACGAAAATGTGGTTCGATGTTCTGAGAATGGAAAAGTGGTTCGAGGAACGTTAGCCTTGGTTAACATGGACGGAAAAGGGATTCACTATATGTTAATCCTAGTTAACGATGAATGTGTGTATGCGTAGAATCGGAGGGACAAAAATGTGGTCCGGACGATGTACTTATGTGCCTGTATCTGAAGGACAGAAAGTGGTCCTGAAGAGGTACGTGTTGTGTATGTTGCACGTGGTGTGTTGTGCGGGATGCATGCGTTGCGTCGTGTGGATGGCGTATGTCGCGTGAGTTGCATGTATTGCTTGGGTTAACTCTAGTTAACTGGGCCATTATTGGGGCTTGTGAGAGTCGATATAGATATATATATGTGTGTTGCATATATACCTGTGTTGTATGTGGGCTCATAATAATCGAGGCTCGTAGGAGCCGATCCTTGCATGTGAAGCACTGTAACATTTTCATATGTATAGAAAACCGTTTTAAACTGTTTATAAGGCTCTTGTGAGTCGTGATATAAAATTATTTTCACACTAGTTTTGAGGCTCGGACGAGTCGTTACATACATATTACATATGCTAGCATGTTTAACTTATATTGCACGTTTGTCTAGTTTTTGCTGAGCTTTGGCTCACGGTATGGGATTTGAAATATTTTTTAGGTACCGATCACGTAGGTTGATCTGGAGGTGCTAGAGGGGCAGAAGATTTGTAATCTTTCTTTTGTTTCTTTTGAGCCATGGATGTTAACATGTTAGCGGTGTTATGACCGCATGTTGTAAGCCTTAGGGCAATAAATATTTAAATGCATGTATTCTTTATTTTGAGAGTATAACATTGGGTTGGGTGTTACGTATGTTTGTTGTTGGGTGTATCACGTGACCCGGAGTTTGGGGCATGACAGAATGGTATCAGAGCTCTAGGTTTGAATACCTAAGAGCCGTGAGAAGAGGGTGCATCACCTGGTGAGGTTGATTGTGTGTACTTGACTGCATGTGCTTAACTGTTTCGATAGCACGAGCATGATTTGTGTGAATGTTGTGTATATGTGGGCATGTGGGTTGAATCTTAGGAACGATTAGTCTTGCCTTTGGGCGTTTAAGTTAACAAGCTTGGAAGCCGAGTTAGAAATACGTTTGGCCGACGTGTTTTCTGACAAGGAATCTGAGTAGGTTATCCAAATGGACGCGTCATTCTTGTTGGTTCTCCTCGGTATGTGGTGTTGTTTAGCATGAATCTATGTGGCTATGTGTTAGCATGCTATGTGGTTAGCGTTTATGTTCATGTGATATGCTACATCTTATGTTCTGTTTTCCATTCATATAGACGTAACGTCTGCGAGGAGAGGACGTGGCCGTGGTTGAGGCCTTGGCCTTGGTTTGAGCCGAGGGGATGTGCCTATCCCTGATGCTGGGGATGCAAATGCTCCCCAAGGACCTGTTGACGTGGTAGGGTTGCTGCGTGCGCTGGTTGGCTCCATTGGCCAGCTGGTTGAGACCTCTAGAGGGGGAGGGAGAGAGCCCGAGTTGAGGGCAACCGTGGCGATGCGGGAGTTTAGACGTATGGATCCTCCTACCTTTGCTGGGGATCCCGATCCTACAGTAGCTACCGAGTGATTGGAGTTGGTGACCCAAATTCTCGATACATTGCAGATTGTGGAGAATGATTTACGGGTTCCTTTTGCCACTTTTCAGTTGAGATGAGATGTTCATGAGTGGTGGAAATACACCCGAAATACCGTGGAGAGCACGTGGGCAGCTTTTACAGGGGTTTTTCTGGAGAAGTATTTCTTGGCTTCATCTAGAGATCTATCCCAGTTTGCACCCGAGTTGGTGGGCACAGATGAGTTGCGATCGAGGAGGTTTGAGCAAGGCTTGAGGCCGGAGATTAGAGAGTGAGTGGCAGGGATGGGGCCGCGTGTTTTCACAGAGCTGGTGGAGTCGGAAGCGAGGATTGAAAATACCTTGAGCGAGATTCGAGGTTCCAGGGAGATCAGAGCACCACAGGGTGGGATGGAGGCTTAGTCAGGTGGACACTCTAGCAAGAGGCAGAAGTCCTCTAGCCCTAGTTTTCACCTATCTGGGTCACGACAGCAGTTTTCTGTACCTGCACCATCGGTGGCCTCGTCTGAAAGGTCAAAGCAGAGGGTGTTGATCTATTATCGGTGTGGGTAGCCTGGGCATCGTGTGGCAGATTATCCACAGCCAAAGCAATCTCAGAGTTTGGTACCAGTTCAATTACAGTGGAGGGAGCCACCAGTTCGTTTTGGGTGTGGTCAGACAAGGCATATTGCTAGGAACTATGCTTAGGGAGGCAGTGCTCCGAGCACCACAGGTGCAACACCAGTACAAGACCGACGAGGTTATCAGTAGCTAGTAGTGCAGACCTCTAGGGTGACTGATCGCGGTGCTTCAATTCAGTCGGTACGGCAGCCGACGGTCCCAAGGTATGGAGGGCAGGCCAAGATGACACAGGGCCGAGTGTATGCTCTTACAGATCCCAGTTCCTCTAAGGCATCGGTTGTGCCGGATGATGCAGCTACTCCTCCAGGGAGCAGAGGTACTTTCTGAGTATGTAAACTTTGGGCCAGTGTTCCTATCGGCATGGGAGCTTTATGTTGCTTCTTTTCATCTATTTGGGAGTTGGTGATGAACTCCGTGGGTTGAGTGTTGGGTGTTGAGACACCAGTTGGTGAGCTTGTGAGGTTGAGATGAGAGGTAGACCCTATGTCTTTGAGGTAGTTAGTCATTGTCTATAGTGCACGACCTTGTTTGACTATGTCCTAGGAATGGTTTGGCTGACCACCTCTCATACCTGTGTCGATGGTGATCGACGGGGTTGTTTCTTTTAACCTTATGTTGAATTTCGGGGACAAAATTTCTTTAAGGGGGTGGAGTTGTGAGACACTAACCTGTTTTTTTTTGGCATTTTTCAAAGCGTGTTTACCGTTTACGTGATAGCATGTTTTATATGCGTTTTTATGCATGATCGGGTTTAGATATGCATGTGGGGTTGGTACCCGGGGTCGTTGGGCATTGTGATGCGATTTTTTTTTTAAAAAAAGATATTTTCTGGCAAGCCTATAAATATCTAGTCTTAGATATTTTTAAAATATCTTCTCTCTCTCTCTAGCCTTGAAATCTCACCAAACGCTCTGCCTTCTCTCTAACTTCTCAGGGGCCCGAGGCTCGATTTTCTCCGATCAGATAGCAGATCCCTAGTATCCTCGTGGTGGGCTACCCTTTCCTCCGGACAGAATTTTATTTCGGCAAAGTTCATTTTTGCACGTGGTTCTAGACTCTCATGTTATATAAGGGTGCTACATGTAATCGTGTGTGTTTTTACCAGTTGAAAATGCAAGAAAAATCGATTTATGTTTGACGAAAATTTTGTTTTGGTTCAAAACTATTTTTGGTTGATTTCGGTTGGATAGAATCGGGTTTTGAATGTTTCTTTCAAGGTTTTATGGTAGCTTCGGGTTTAGGCATGTCCGAGGGTGTCGAGAAGGTGTTTGGAGGCTTCGATTTGTGGTTGAGATGGTGGTTTATGAGTGTTTGAGAGTTTGGGTGCTTAGAACACTCAAAAACAGAAAAATTTGGGTTTTTCTCGGGTGGTAGCTCGCTCGAGCGCCCGATGTTCGCTCGAGCGGACTAGCTACGCAGGGCTATTTTATTTTGATGATATCTCTCTCGTTCGGACTCGAAATTGGGTCGTTCTTGTACTCAAATTGACGCCCCAGGAGTCTTCTTTCCAATGACACATCTCCCACAAGAAACTTCTTTTTATAGAAAAAGATATAGCCAAAAGAGTGAAGGTGTGTCGTGATTTCTAAACCGTTTTCACCCATTTTTTGCCGAATGTTTGGGAAAAGGATATTTTCCATCCTTGTTGGCCCTTTTTTTTTATCAAGTTTCTTGTTTCTAGGGGCGTTTTGTTGTTTGGTTGGTCGTGAGCTCGTGTTGGGCGCGTGTGGGCGTCGTGGGCACGTGTGGGCATCGTAGGTTTGCGTTGGCAGTGAGTGGGTCCGTGTTTGCCGTGTTGGGCGTGTGTGAGTCCGTGTTGGGGCCTTGGGGGTTTCTTTTGGTTGTGTAGTGGTCTTTTAGTCGATCGGGTTATGGAGCTCAATCGATTGCTCTCCTCTAGTGATTTTTCAGTTGATTGGATTATGGGGTCCTGTCAATTGAAGTCACGGAGAGGGTGTTGGTCACTTCATGCGGCAGTTTGGTTTCAACTCTTCGTTTGGGTTTCCTCCCAGCATTGACCGCTCGAGTGGTGGTTGTCCGCTCGAGCAGGCTGGTGGCCGAGAGTTGGGTCGGTGGGTAACCGCTCGAGCAGTGGTGTGACAGAGATGTATGTCGGTAGGGGACTACTCGAGCGGTGGTTGAGCGCTCGAGCGCTCGAGTGGTATTGGCCTTTGGGTTTGGTTTGGTTTTCTACGTTGTTGGTTGTCCAGGTGAAAGGACAGGTTGTCCGTTGAGTGGACATCTGGTTGTGTGGCATGTGGTGCCGTTATGTGAAACGTAGTGTTTTACGTGGTTATGTGCATTTAAAACTTTAATTTTATTTATGCATGTTATAAGACGAAAATGTGGTCTTATATGATTTTGAAATGTAAGATGGATATGTAGTCTTATATGATTGTGAAACCTAAGACGGATTTGTGGTCTTGGGGTATCTAAAACTCTGGTTTTAGTAACACGTGTGTGTGCGTGTGTGTGCTTGTGGACGGACGAAAATGTGGTCCGATGTCCCGTGGACGGAAGAGTGGTCCAATATGATGTGGGCAAAAAAGTGGCTCACTAAATGTTAACTCTGGTCCGTGGACGAAAATGTGGTCCGATGTTCCGAGAACGGAAAAGTGGTTCAAGGAACGTTAGCCTTGGTTAACATGGACAAATAAAATGATAAATATTTATAAATAAATTGATAATAAATATTGATAAATATTTATAAATAAATTGATAATAAATATTGATTTATCAGACTATCATTGACATTTACTCTGACTAATCCATTAGCGTTAGGAGCGCAGGATACAATAGTTCATATTTTATTAACGTTTTATTCCACCTTAATACTCTTGTCACATAATCTGAACCTCAATGGTTAAATCGTAGTTAGGCAATTCAATATATATTGGATGAAAATCAGTGGCTGATACCCCTTCCACAACACAGGTTTGGATAATCTACCTCCATTAACCTGAACATTAAACAACATGAAGAGGGGTAATTTACCCTCTGAGATTAATAAACTAAACAGTTTTATAATGATGAACACGATCAGCTGCTAACGTTATCAGGCGACGGTGATGTAAAATAATATATTAACATAAAGCTGAAACTAAATTCACTGCATTTATTTAATCATCTCTGCATTGGGTTTTTTTCGTGGGACCCCAAAAATTCCATGTGGACTAACCACTACATCATTCACAGTTACAATCTCCGTGGTGAACTTCACAATACATTCTTCTTGAAGGATTACTATGTCATAGGCTCCAAAGACTCCTCGACGCATTGCATCTCGTATGACCACCATGCAATCCTGGTATGAGTCTGCGTAGTACCCTCCATCATCGGGGTTACTTTCTGCTGTGCAGGCAATATCCTGTATTGTCTTATAGGGTAGTTCTCCTTTTAACACCATACGTTCACAGTCTCCTCTATCTAACAGCTAACGGAAGAATACTCCAAGCCTGGAAGCAACCATCCTCATTACCACTCTGTAAAGAGTGGACAGAATCTAATGTAATATTTGACATTATTAATGAAAACTTCATTAAAACTTTATTAAATGTACACAGTGAATTGTTAAATGTGCAAATGAAATTTCTGAACATCTTATTTACTTACAACATTACCCTTCTCATCTGTAATTACTTCTTTACTGTCATCTGTATTTTTAACACTCATTATTACATTTCTTAATATATTGGAAAGCTCCTGAGGGTTCATGATAACAGAACCCTTTCTCTCCATTTCATCTTTCCTGACTCTAACCTCAGAAACGGATGGTCCAGGATCCAACTCCGTAGTACCAACTCCTCTTCTGCGTATTTCAATCTCCGACACGCTAGGACGACCTCTGCGTTCATCAATGACTGATCCACATTCTCCAAAACCTCCAATCAACAGATTGGACCTCATTTTCGGTAAATATAGAGACATGGACCGGGAGAGAATTAGAGCAACACTACTAGGGGCACAGTGCCAAATATTAACATGTTCTCTACTGTATTTTTTTGACATCACATTAATAGATGGTGGTCTCAATACTGCATCTTTCGGCATCTCACTTGTTGAATACTTCAGATACCCCTTCATTTTACAATATGTAACACCCCTTTTAATATTAGATTCTTCAAGACAGTACTTGACCACCCATGGGACCTGTCTGTCATTAATAGAACAATATCTATTCCCATAATAAATTAACTCACACTGACAATCTATGGAGAATACAAAATAAACCTACAGGTTGTCATTGCCATCTAACCTCCGGTCGTACACATTTACTCTGACCAACCCACTGGCGCTAGGAGCACATAAAGGTGAATATTTTATTAATATTTTATCTACCTTAATACTCTTGTGACCATATCTCAATCTCAATTGATAAAACAAATTAGGCAATGCAAGTTCTATTGAAGTGAAATCACTGGTTGATACCCCTTCCACAACACCAGTTTTTATATCGTCCACCTCCATTAACCTGAACATTAAATACAACAAAAGAGGGATTAATTTACCCCATGACATAAATAAACTAAATAGTTTTAAAATATACCTGACATCTTAATGTGTATTTACACTCTTTAGAATTAACAGTAGTAGCCACTAAGTACAGAGCTTCCTTCTGAATACTTCTCACGTTTCCTAACAACGTGTCTTTGTAATCTGTCCACACATCAATAGGACAGAAGCGATCCACAACTTCTGTTCCATGCCGAACATATTCACCTTCCTTTCCACCAATAAGCTTATTACTTACTTTCTTCAGCATCCGGAATCTATCAGACTGATTTGGGTCCACTATCCAGGTCTTTAGATTACCTTCACCAACACCAATAAATATCTTGTCCGGTGTCGGGACAGCATCTGATGGGGAATTGTAACTTACAATGAACAATAGGACATGGTGTACAACATCAAGCTTTTTTGCCCAGACCCCAGAGATACATTCCCAATTAATTTTATTTCCTTCACAATAATTTTATCTGATTGGCGATCAGACCTCTTATTTCCTAGATCAATTCCATTAAGTAACCTCGACACACCTTTGTTATTTTAAACTATCTCATTCATCTGTTCATTATATACTTCTAGCTTCTTGGCACTCTTTTTAGTCCTTTTAATATATCTGAAAATATTCTGCACATAACGTCGGCGGGCAGGATAAGGATGATATGGAGCACGTCCACAGAAATTTCGCTTAAATCCATTGCCTCCCAGATTCCTCGTTCTTTGATAAGCAAAGGGGGTACGATACTGACTGCTTGCCGCTCCGTCTATTTTTAACGAAACACTCCAAAGAGGATATTTTAACAGATCTGAAATTCCTCTTACCTCTACTAATTCTTCTGTTTAGAGACCTTAGTTTTGATATTAACTCCCTCTCTTCCTCGCACGCTGGAACAAACTTCGCTGGAACTAATCGCCGGCTCTTTTTCCGCAGTCCTACTTACCACGTCAAGTAACGATCTACACACATTTGAATAAACTGACCGTAATTTTCGGAATAATCTTTTAAGCAGTACAACATTGTATGCCAATGTAATCAATAGCAGTAATAGAGAAAAGAGGAGAGCAAAGGCAATATACCACAAAACAAAATCTCCAAGATAGTTGTCCCACTTCACGAGCATATTCTCCTCTTAAAAGTGGATATGGCAAAATAATATTTAATACCAACAAGAATAGTGTACTCGTGAAGTATTCCATTTGAATTTGAAATTCAAAATGCCAAGTGGGCCCCCCTTTTCCCGCTTTACATTGTACACTTTTACTTTTTTTGTTAGCCTTTTAAATTTATCGGTGCCAACTGTCTTCCACTATAGAAAAGTGAATATAATACTCCACGACATAATATAATATCCTACGGCTCGCGGGGGCAAAACCTGTAATATTAATATAGGTTTTGCCCCCCTAAAAAAGACACAAATGCCCCTTCGGGGCACTTTAAAGCCATGTCTTCTCATCCCTCACACCTAAATATTAACCCGTAAAGCCTTTCAAGGTGAGAAACTTCCGTACAATATGGCCAGACCTCCCATTTCATTCAGAGTTCATGGCAAATAAATAGATTAATTTCATAAAAGCATACATTATAATCCATTCCACTTAAGGATTATTCGAGCTCCTGTTATTAAATGCTTATTTATTTTCTTCCATATTAAGATTACAGATAGTCGTCGATTAAATTAAATTACTGATATTTTTACTTAATCGGCTTCTTCAAAAAATCCTTAAGACCTTCTATTTAACTTATTTGATATGCTAGATTATAAAATCTACCTACAGGGTTTAGTACGGTCAAAACTTATAAGTTTCCTCAATGGGGTATCTTCAATCCCGATCATGGGACATGAATTCCATCAATAATTAATATCTACCATATAAATAAGACCGTTATTCAATTTATCGGGATTATTGACCCGTAAAAGATTGCACTCTTTAATGAATCAAAATAACGAGTATTAAATATACGTGTATAATAATTATTTCAGAATTAATAGCATAAGCACTCATAATAACCATGAGGTGTAAATTAATTTATATAGTCAGTATAAAATTAATTATCACAACGCGTTCCTGTTCAATACACACAAAGTGTACTAACACAATGAGTCGGAACAATTGTTAAAATAATTATCGTTCTCCGTAATCAAGACATATCTACTAAAATATTGTACTACAGTCGTACTGATGGTGTGTCCAATTCTATCTAAGAATGTGAACCAAAAATTTATATGTTACAAGAACCGATAATCTGATCTTCTGTGTGTAAGCTAAACTCTACACACCAGATTAAATATTATGTAGAATAAAAGATACTCATGCATAATATTAAATAAATAATGAAATATATACATTTGCTCATGAAGATTCTTATAAAATGAAAAAACTAATTTTATTAACAAATAAAATTAAATACTAAATCCCAATACTTAGTTTTTAGTATATTACTTTGACAATCTTCCACTTATACTCAAAATCACGCTGCTATACATCTGACTCCCATGCCTTTTACATGATTGTCAAAAGTCTTAGTTAGTAAGCTCTTTGTAAAAGAATTTGTAAGGTTGTCTGCTGATACAATCTTGATTACAGCTACATCACCTCTCTGTATGATCTCTCCTATTAGATGATACTTATGTTCGATGTGCTTTTCTTTCTTGTGGGCTCTTGGTTCCTTCGAGTTGGCAACTGCTCCGCTATTATCATAGTGAAGCATTGTAGCTAACTGTACTGAAAGCACCATATTTAGATCCAACAGAACGTTTCTGAGCGAAACGACCTCATTGGTTGCTTTAGGAGCTACCACGTACTCGGCCTACATTGTTGAATCAGCAATGCAAGACTGCTTGATACTTCTCCAACTTATGGCTCCCCCTTTCAAGATAAACACATATCCCGAGGTAAACTTTCGGGAGTCCTTATCTGACTAAAAATTTGAGTCTGTGTACCTCCAAAGTACTAGACTATATGTTTAGTAAACTAACATATAAACCCTAATCCTTTTCAGAAACTTGATTATATGTTTTACCGCTGCCCAATGCTCCTTCTCTGGATTAGACTGATATTTGCTAACCAAGCCAACAACAAAACAGATGTCAAGTTTAGCGCAAAGCATAGCATACATGAGGCTTCATACCGTTGAAGTATGAGGAACTGTCTTCATCTTCTCTATCTCAACAGCTGTCTTAGGACACTGATCCTTGGATAGAGTAATTTCGTGCCTAAAAGAAAGAAATCCTTTCTTGAAATCCTACATGTTAAAACGAGCAAAGATTATAATGATATAAGTAGCTTGTGATAAGCCCAACATCTTTTGTTTTCGATCTCGCATAAGTTTGATCTTAAGAATGTGACTGGCTTCTCCTAAGTCTTTCATATCGAAATGGCTAGATAACCATACCTTCACCGAAGATAACACCCTCACATCATTTTTAATGAACAAGATATCATACACGTAAAGTACCAAAAACACCACCATGCTTCCATCATCTTCTTGTACACACGGGATTCATCAGGACATTAATCAAAATCATAAGACTTAATAGCCTAATCAAAACGAGTATTCAAGACCTCAATGCATACTTTAGTCCATAAATAGATCTCTTAATCTTACACAGTATGTGGTCTTGGCCTTTTGCTATAAAATTGTCTAATTGTATCATATAGGTACACTCGTCAAGACTTCCGTTAAGGAAAGATGTGTTGACATCCATTTGTCAAATTTCATAATCGAAATGAGCCACAATAGATAATAGAATTCGGATAGACTTAAGAATGGCTACGAGTGAAAAGATCTCCTCATAATCGATACCTTCTTTCTGAGTGAACACTTTTGCAACAAGCCTAAGTTTGAAGGTCTCTACAATCCCGTCTATATAGATCCACTTACATTCGGTGAGTTTTATCCCTTGGGGTGGTTCTACAACTTTCCATACCTGATTAAAGTACATAGACTTCATCTTTGAATTCATAACCCTTTGCCAAAATTTTGCATCTTTATCTTAGAGTGCTTCGTTGTAATTATAAGGTTCAGTATCCAGTACTCCCGGGATTGTGTCAAAAGACTCTCCCAAGAACATATACCGATCAGGTTGACGAACAACCCTCCCACTACGACGACGCACTACCTATGTCTGTGTACTAACAATGATACGTTGTGATGATTTTGAATCCTATGCACCATCATCCATATGCTGCTCTGATTGTAACCCCGACATGTCAATGATATCACCCTAATCTGGTTCAGGATCTACACATGTCCCGATAATTCTCCCACTACGATGAGGCAATAGACATCGATGACTATTTCTTGTGGTGCTTCTCCTATATTACTGGTATTTTCTATTAGTTCCTCCAAAACATTTTTACTTTTGGACTTGTTGTCCATTACATAATCCTCTTACAACAATTGGGTATTAGTACTGACAATGATCTTATAATCTTTAGGATTATAAAATAAACAACATTTCGTTCTCCTAGGATATCCAACAAAGAAAAAAACTTATGTCATTAGTTCCAACTTATCTGTGTTCTTTTTCAGCACGTGTGCTGGACAACCCCAAATTCGAATATATCTTAGATTAAGCTTACGCCCGATCCACATTTCTGTGGGAATAGAAGATACTAACTTAGAAGGTACTAAGTTTAAAATATAAATCGTTGTCTCTAATGCAAATCTCTAAAACGAACCGGGTAAATCTGAATAACTCATAATTGATCTTACTATTTTCATAAGAGTCAAATTCCATCTTTTTGCGGCACTATTCTGTTGTAGAGTACCCGGTGCAGTTAACTGGGATGTAATCCCATCCACTAATAGATAGTTCCTAAACTCTCCAAAGAGGTATTAGCCACCACGGTTAGACCGTAATGTCTTGATACATTTGTCCAGACGCTTCTTCGTTTTTTCTTTAAATTTTTTGAATTTCTCAAAACATTTAAACTTATAGTCATCAAATAAATGTACCTATATCTTTAGTAATCGTCAATAAAAGTGAAAAAATACTCATAGCCTCCTCTAATCCGGATACTCATAGGCTCACATACATTCGAGTGAACCAGTTCCAATTGTTCTTTAGCTCTATAGCCTTTAACTAAAAATAGCCTCTTAATCATTTTTTCCTCCAAGCAAAATTCACAGACCGGAAGTACCTTCATTTCTAATGAACTCAATGGTCCATCTTCAACCAGTATATTTATCATTTTTTGATTTACATAACCTAGGCGTAAGTATCAAAGATACGTTTGATTCATTTTAAAAGGTCTTTTCTTTTAAATAGTAAATTAGACGTGTTATTCAATTCATTTAGTTGTAGTGTAGGAAAGATATGAGTTATAGCATACATATCATCCACTAATGTACCAGAATAAATGAAAATGTTTACTATTCTTAATAACTACATAGTTATTAAAATACACAGAGTATTTATCCTTAACCAATCTAGAAACTTAAATTAAATTCCTTCTTATGGAAGGTACATAAAGATAAATTTTTAAAATTAAAATTATATCTCTACTAAAATTCAGAGTGACATCTTCTACTGCAACTGCTGCCACCCTTATATTATTGCCCATGTGCAAGTATATCTCCTCATCACTTAGTTGTCTGGTTTCCTAAAATTTCTACAAAAAATTACATACATAATTAGTAGCTCTCATATCTACACACCAAGTACTAATAGATAACACCGCTAAACATGTTTCAACATTTAGTGAATAAAAATTTTATTGGTTGTTCTGCTTGCTAAGAAAGACTGGACATTGTGTGAGACCCTGATTCGTTTTTTTTTTTTTGGCATTTTTTCAGCGCGTGTTTATCGTTTTCGTTATAACATGTTCATATGTGTTTTTATGCATCTTCGAGTTTAG
>JAUMHN010296652.1:0-18666 GCA_032360265.1 Heliamphora ciliata
TGAGAGAAGCTCTGTCGAGTTGCCGAGCAATCTGAGCCCCCGACGCCGAAACCCTGCTGAAATACCGAGAACCGAGCCTCTAACCGATACTAAAACCCCAGCATGGATCATCATCGCCCAAGGATTGAATTGTCATTCCCCAACTTGAGGATTCCTTTGCAATCCAGATACCTTGTTTGGATCCCCGATCCTTCTAACTCCATTATCTCTCTTTTGGAGTAATTGGGTTAAATTCAATTTTCATTCGTGCATTTCTTTAGTTTACAGTTAACCTTGTTTTCTATTTACTTTGCCTTATGTAATTTAATCTTTTTAATTAAACTTCTTAGCTTACACATCCACACTCAGCACATTGTCATTTTTTTATTTGTTTTAATTAATTAGTGCTAATATTTTTGACATTTACGACTTATTAATATTGTTAATTATTATAATCAAGGCACTTACATTATATGAATGTAATTGTCAATATTACATTCATATCTTCTAATTAAAATAGTTGTGTTTATTTCTTTTATTTTTTTCTTTTGTATTAGTTTAAAATTCCTTTGTTGGTTATTATTATTTTATTTCTTTAATATCTCTTTATTTTCAGTATTAGTTTAATATTCTTTTTCTAACATTTATATTTCTTTTTTTTACTTTAGCATAAATTTTTCTTTGCAAACTTTTTCTTTATTTCCTTTAAATCTTTAAAATCTCTTTGTCACGAAACCCTTATTTTTTAATTTCTTTGCCAATAAGTTTTCTTTTAATATATGATTTTTATGCATCTTTTATTTTACATTTAGCATTTCTTTTTCCTTATGCTAATCTAGTTTATTTTGATTGTGTTTAGAATAGTTGCTTATCTTGTTAGCCATTCATGTTTAGGTAATTTTCGCATCTTTTAGCATATTTTTGCTCTTTTATTTAAATCATGCTAGTTTATATTATTTTAATAATATCGTATGTGGAAGTGCTCCATGTATCCTTTAGTTAAAAATTGCATGCCATAGGACTTAGAATTTTATTTCTTATTTGCTTTTGGTTTGGAGTTCTATATACATATGTTATGTATTTTCATATTTAATTTTGGATGTTCTCTCTTTGCCTTCATTTTATTTATTAGCATGCATTTAAGAAATCTTATTAAAGAATCAATGATGATTAGTAGAGGGCAACCTTCTGGTTAGGGGAACGGGGTGCCTAACACCTTCTCCAATCCGTACCTTAACCCCCCGAACCATTTTTCTCTGGTTAAACGTTTTAAAGATCAGTAGCCATTTTTGTTTTTCTTAGTTTTTCTTCAAAACTAAGTGACGACTCCATTTTCAACAAAAATGAGTTTTTTTTTCAAAATTTGGCTTTCAAGGTGTTAGACTATTTTTCAAATATTTTTGAACATTTTTAAAAACTCCAAAATCCCAGTGCTACAGTATTTTCTGGAGACTCTGTTGGGGACTGGTTTATAAAATCAAATAAGAGGGCTAGACTTGAAAACATCATTGGTTTTTAATATGTATTTTTCATTTGTATTTTTACATCCATATGCATTGTTCTTCAAACTCCCCTGCCTGGTCGACCTGATGCCCTGAACGTTCATTCGTTTTCGAAATTGTTGGGAACACGGGCAACCCTTATTGACTATACGCTATCATAGGTGCAATAAAAGAGTTCAGACGTACCATTTGACCATGTCTTGTACCACTCCAGCTATGGGAGGTATATACCTTTTGCATATAGTAGCTTAGAACCCCCTATTAGGTGCTGCTAACTCTAGTAGGATTATGTATTTTCTTAATTATATATTTTGACTGCGTGCTGTTAGGATTGTTTGTTCGGGTTTAAGCTAGTTCCTTTTCCGGGTTCGGCCCAGATTTTCCGTTATCCTTTGATTAGGTTAGTTTTTTGCCTCCGGGTTCTTACCCAGGCTTTGTTTTCACCATGTTTAGTTCACGCCGTAGTTTTCTTCTCAAGGTCATGCCCATGTTTCACTTTGAAACCTCTAGGATTGTTTCTCTCTCTTTTGGATTCTTCCTGCGCTGATTAGTTTTATACCCCGATTTTTATTTAGGCTCGCTTTCTTCTTGCCCTTGTTAGATTAGTCTGACCTAGTTTTGCTTCCCTACCATTATGCTTCTTAGAATCTAAGATCAAATCAGTCCCTTTGGCCTAGTGCTATTTTCTTGCCAAAGTGTTGCCTGTTAGAATCCTAGTTCGAACTAGCCTTTTGAGGGTTAGAACGGTTTTTCTGCCGAAATGCTGCCCGTTTCTCCGTTCAGATGAACCTTTGCTCTAGAATTTAGTTAATCCCCTTCTCTACCATCATTCTAGTTTTTGGGTTGTCTTGTTGTTATACTGCCAACATGAGCCCGGCAAGGGCATTGTCTCAGCTTTCATTATTATCTACTTATGGTTTGCTGTTTCGGGTATTTGGAATGTTTGCTATCTATCGTCAGAATTTTATCAGAAAGTATCTGATACTGGTCATTCTGCTTTTGGGAATCTAGATTTTTGTGCGAATTTAACATTGAACCAAAAAAAGTACAACCAATACGTGTCTGGACAAGATCAGGGTCAGGTAGACTTTATAGAGTATCTGAACAGCCAGTTGAGTCATAAAAAATGACAGAGAATGAAGTTAACTTGACAGCTCTGATGAGAGCTATTATTGAGATACAAAGAGCTGTGGAGCAGCAGACCCAAGCTCAAAATCAGTGTTAGGCACAGATCCGAGCGATTCAGGCCCGTATGCCCATTGTGAATGGACAGCCAGAGGATACTAATGAAAATGGCAAAGACTTCTGGGATGATAACCAGGAATAGGATGCACCACAAGTTGCTGTGCCACCTCGAGCTCCCCACCCGATGGTGGTAGAAGAAGAGAACACTATCCAATCTAGGGAATCTGCGCTAGCAGAAAAGATCGACCGAATGGAGAAGGTGTTGAGAAAGGCCAAAGGTGTAGAAGAATACATGCTGGATGTAGGTGGCTTGTGCCTATTTCAAGATGCAAAACTGCCTGAAAAGTTCAAAATACCAGAGATAGAGAAGTTCAACAGCACCGGAGATTCCCGTATTCATCTGAGAATGTATGTTGGAACTCTCTTCCCCATGGGAATTGATGATCAACTCATGGCCCAATTGTTCCACCGATCACTTTCGAGGGCTGCACAAAGGTGGTTTCTCTCTTTGAAGGTGCTCAAAACTAGAACTTGGAAAGATATAACCACTGCATTCATCAGTCAATATAGCTATAACGTCCAACTGGATGTAACCACTCGGGAGCTAGAAATAACTTGCCAGGAGAACTGGAAATCTTTTGTTGACTTCTTGACCAAGTGGACGGGCAAAGCCGCCAAGATGACAAACCAGCCCATTGAGAAAGACAAGTGAGGATTGTGGTTAAGAATCTGTAGTCTCTACTGAAGCGTTACCTTATCACACAGCCACTTTCTACCTTCGAGCAGGTGTTTGATGCGGAGGTACAGATTGAAGACGCTATACAATCTAGGGATATCAAAAAAGCTGAGCCTAGCCAAAAGCCAAGGAGGACATTTCCTGGAACCAACCAAAATCAGTCTGCTGCCACCAACCTCGTATCTCGCTCAAATGAAGTAAACCTACTGAACCCTTCATCCTTCGCATAACAATCCAACAATGCCCAATAGTCAAACAATGGCCAACAGCAGCAAAGTCTAAGAAGGGTCTTCACTCCCCTCAATATTTTCATTATCCACCCCCCTGAGTCGACTTGTCGAGAAAGGGTTTATCAAGTCGTTGGACCCCATGCCCGTACCTGATCCCCCACCGCCAAGGTTTAATGCTTCTCAATACTGTGCCTTCTACCAAGGTCACAGGGATTTGACTGATAACTGTATGAGGCTGCGTCATGAGATCCAGAATCTTATTGACAACAAAGTGATCCCTCCGCCGTCTGCTACTCCAAAGCCGAATGTCACAACTAATCCCCTACAAACCACGCTAAGCAGTCGGGGGTAAATTGCATAGCTCTGGGGCGATCAGAAGATCCGAGCCGATATATATGTTCAGCATACCTGTCGCGCCCTCATGTTTCAGCAACTGAAGATTTGACAACATGCTCATTTATTATGGTTTGAAATGGTCAGGATATGATGGAAGAATGGGATGACGATACTTGGGGAAGATATCAGGTGGCGATCTAAGCCTACCAACAGGAGGAAGAAGAGCATAACGAGGAAGACGACTGGCCATTGGACTATCTAGCCCAGCCCTATGGGTTCGACCACGTACTTGATGGCATTACTCTTCCCCAACGCTTTGAAAAAGAAGTATATGTCAATGAGATGCAATCCTATTAGTTAGTAAGGGTGGTGCTAAAATTAAATGGAGCTGAGTGGATCGATTTCTGGGCCACTCGGGAACAGCAGGTGGATTTTATTAAAGAGGACATCTGGGAGGAAGTTGACAATACGTGGGCTATTGAGGATGATGAAGAAAGAAGAGAAAGAGTAGCGGTTGGTGAGTTAGATGACTTATGGGCATTTGAAAGCCCTTTGTGCATAGACGAAGTAAGGTAGACTAAAAGTACAATGTCGGGGCTGTGGGACCCCGAGGATGGCGTGGAACACCTAACCAGGAGTGGACGGCATTTCAAGCCAACTCAGTTAGAGAAAGGACAGTCAAACAGGAAAGGGAAAGAGAAAGAACAACAAGAAGAAGATGACACTGTGCTGAAGCAGCTTAAAAAGACACGAGCCAATGTTACATGAGTCAATGTCAGCATTTGGGGCTTATTAACGGCCTCGCACAAACATAGACAAGCCATGCTAAAGGTCTTGAATAAGGCCAGTGTTTCAATAGACGAAACCCCGGAGCAACTTGTTGGACTCATCCTACCAGCTGTAGAACCAAAAGTCATCTCCTTTTCTGATAAGGATCTGCCAGCAGAAGGAAAAAACCATAACAAACCCCTGTACATAACTGTCAAATGCTTGGAAAAGTGGGTCCCGGTGACTCTTATTGATAACGGTTCTGCATTAAATGTTTGTCCGCTTAGAACAGCGATTTTCTTGGGACTAAAGCCGAAACATTTCACACCATGTAATCAAGGGGTCTTGGCCTACGATAATACAAGAAGAGACGTGCTGGGCTTGGTGTCATTCGCATTATCAGTAGGGCCTTTGAAGGCATCGGTTGAGTTCCATGTACTAGACGTACCGGCCTTTTTCAACCTGTTGCTAGGTAGGCCATGGCTACATGATCCGAACGTACAGGCGGTGCCATCAACCCTTAGCCAAAAGTTGAAACTGATAAAAAATGGAGCAGTTCTGACTATTCAGGAAGAAGGCAGCATCCAACCCCCGAGAGGAGAGGGCTCAACTCTCTTGGAAGTTTAGCATGGCGAAGGGGACGTGTCACTAAGTGGCTTCCGATTTGATAAAGCACAGGCTGTCAAGATGCTAATGAATGAAGAAGAGTGATACATCAACCCAAGAGCAATTACAATGATGAGGCAAATGTCCTACTTTTTAGGTATGGGGCTAGGATGTAAGCAACAAGGCATTCCCGAACCTGTCCAAGTATTGTCAACTTCTCGCCATTTCGGTCTTGGATACAAACCGATGGAAAAAGATTTGGAAGGGCCTAGAAGGGGATGGAAGGCGAATTATTCAGGAATGCTCAATGGATATTTCGTCAAAGAAGGAGAAGACTTCCCATACTGTGGCTTCCTAGAGCCATGGATCGACGAGGAAACCAACCAAACGTTGCCAGGGCTAGAGATTTTCTTTGGCCATTAATTATCCGACACAAAAGAAGAAGAAACGATTAAAGGAAAAGAGGAAGGAAGGAAGATCCAAGAAGAAGATTGGGCAGACAAGCTCGATGGAATTGACATGGGAGTACTGTTCAATGAAAATATGGCACAGCAACATGTAATTGACCCAGACTGTTTCATGATGGGTTTTAGTGTACCAACCGACTGCACCAAGCTCATTATTGATGCGATTGCAAAGGAAGTGAAGAACTGGACCTTAGAGTCCTGTGATGTTCAAGTTGTCTGTTCTAAGTCTGAATCTAAGTCTGAGTCTGTGGTTGAGGGCACGCCTGTTTGTGTACCTCCCTTTGTTTATGCTTTCAAATTTGTAATTCCATCTTCTTTCAATGAAATGAATGAAATTTTTGGTTATTCTGCTTTGTTTGATTTATTTCATACACTTTTTGATGATTTTAAATTCGACGGGAATATTCTCAAAGAAATAAAACTTTTAATAAAAAGAGAAAAAAAATGCGTACCCAACCAATAATTGAAGAAACTTTGTCAATAAATCTGGGTAATGAAATTAATCTGTAAAATGTACAATTCGGTTCTTTTTTATCCTTAGTTGAACAAAAACAATTAATAACTTTATTAAAAGATGTGTTTGCATGGTCTTATGAGGGTATGCCCGGAATTGATCCCAACATTGTCCAGCACCATATCCCCCTATACCTTGATACCAAACCGGTCAAACAAAAATTAAGCTGAATTCGGCCAGAATGGGCTCTGAAGATTAAAAAGAAGAAGTTGGCAAACAGATCAATGATGGATTCCTGAGGTAACCGAGAACCTAAGATGAGTGGCTAATATTGTTCCAGTGCCGAAGAAGGATGGTCGTATCCGAGTCTGCGCAGATTTTTGGGATCACAACAAGGCTAGCCCAAACACATTGACGCCTTGGTAGATAGTACAGCGGAGTATGTCTTGTTTTCATTCATGGATGGCTTCTCTGGGTACAACCAGATTTTGATGGATCTTGAGAACAAAGAATAGACGACGTTCACCACTCCTTGGGGCACCTATTGCTATCGTGTGATGCCGTTTGGTTTGAAGAATGCAGGGATAACCTATCAGAGGGCTGCCACTACTTTACTATATTACATGATATATAAGGAGGTCGAAGTGTACATGGACGATATGATAGTCAAGTCCAAGGATCGGGATAGCACATCATAGAGCTGCGAATATTCTTTGAAAGGATTCGAAAATACAAGATGCGGCTCAACCCACAAAAGTGTGACTTTTGGGTTACCGCTGAAAAGATGCTCGAATTTATGATCACTCAATGAGGCATTGAAGTCGATCCTTCAAAGATCAAAGTAATTTTAGAAATGCCTCCTCCGAAGACCGAGCGAGAAGTCAGGAACTTTCTGGGTAAGATACAATTTATCAGTCGATTCATCGCAAAACTGACAAATACATGCGAGCCGCGCTTCCGTCTGCTAAGAAAGGAGTTGAGTTTGAATGAGATCAGAAATGCCAAGACGCCTTTGATGCCGTACGACAGTATCTGTAAAATCCACCTGTTCTAGCACCTTCAAAACCTGATAGGCCACTGATCCTCTATTTGTCAGTAACTGATTCAACTATGGGATGTATGCTGGCATAAGAAGGTGAAACTGGAATCGAAAAGGCTGTCTACTACTTAAGAAAGAAGATGATGAGGTCAGAAATATGATACACACCACTGGAAAAGACATGCTGGGCCATGGTTTGGGCTTCCCAAAAACTAAGGCATTACATACTATCTTTCATAGTGAATATTATCTCCCGGATGGACCGTTGAAGTACCTATTTGAAAAGTAGGCACTGACAGGAAGGTTGGCTAGATTGTTGCTGTTGTTATCAGAATTCGATCTCAGATATGTCACCTGAAAGTCAGTCAAGGGTAGAGTTGTGGCAGAATTCCTGGCCAACCAACCAGTTGAAGGAGGTGAGGACACATAGTTCCAGTTTCCTGACGAACAACTGATGAAAGTCGGGGATGACAAGTGGACTCTATATTTTGATGGCGCGTCCAATCAATATGGTTATGGAATAGGAGTCCTTCTTGTCACTCCTGACGAATCACACGTCCCTTTGTCTCTAAAGCTTAATTTTGAAGTTACCAACAATCAGGCTAAGTATGAAGCATGTTCAGCTAGATTGGAGGCAGCCTTGGAACTAGGGGCAAGGAAGTTGGAAGTCATTGGAGACGCAGCACTGGTGGTTTCACAAGAGGAGAATGGAAGGTCAGGGACTTAACCTTGATTCTCTATCATCAAGAACTAGAGAAGTTAATGTCGTGCTTTGAATCAGTGGTCTTTACCCATGTACCAAGACTGCAGAACAAGTTTGCCGATGCATTAGCCACCTTAGCATCTATGATTGACATACCGCTTGGAGTCCGAATGAGCCCTTTGATAATCGAACAAAAGAGAAAGCCGACATATGAGACGATGGCCGCGATCGAGGAAAACACTGACGACCTTCTATGGTATTTCGATATCCAGAACTTTGTGGAGAAGGGAGAATATCCCAAGTTTGCCAGCAAAAAGGACAAAAAGGCGATACGAAGACTATCTGCACAGTTTTTCATTTGCGGTGGAAGACTATACAAACGAGGACATTCTGGGGTTAATAAGCTATGTGTCAGTATTGAAGAAGGGCAAGAACTGATGAAAGGAATACACGCAGGAGCCTGTGGGCCACACATGAATGGAAACATGTTAGCCAAGAAAATTCTACAACAAGGATACTTTTGGATTACCATGGAGACAGATTGTATACAGTTCGTACGGATATGTCACAAGTGTCAGATTCATGCAAACCTCATGCACGTTTCCCCATCTCAACTGTATAACTTGACGTTACCATGGCCATTCTCAGTATAGGGCATTGATGTGACCGGTAGAGTAACACCGAAGGCGTCAAATGGACACGAATTCATTTTAGTAGCCATTGACTACTTCACCAAGTGGGTGGAAGTAGCCTCCTACTTAGTATTGAAAGCCGCTCATGCTGCTAAGTTCATCAAGCAAAACATCATCTGCCGATATGGGGTCCCACATGAGGTTTTCTCGGATAATGGCTCGCATTTTCAAGGAGAAATCTTGGATCTTTTCGATGAATACCAGATAGTGGTTCATAAATCCTCACCATATCGGTTGCAGACCAATGGAACAGTCGAGGCAGCAAACAAGAACATCAAGAAAATCCTGCAGAAGGCGATCAGCTCGCATAAGGATTAGCCGAAACATCTACCATTTGCGCTTTGGGGATACCAGACGTTGATTAGAACTTCAACAAGAGCTACACCATACTCTTTAGTATACGGGATGAAAGCCATGCTTCCTATTGAGGTAGAAATCTCTTCACTAAGAGTAGTGGCCGAAGCCAATATTTCAGAAGTAGAATGGCAGAGAAACCAGATGGAAGAGTTGCGCTTGTTTGATGAAGGAAGACTGAAGGCTTTGTTTCATGTACAAGGATACCAAAGGAGGATAGCTCGAGCATTCAATAAGAAGGTTAAGACCCGGGATCTCAGAGAAGGAGATCTGATTCTTAAGAAAATCAGAGCTCCTATCTTTGACCTGAGAGGCAAGTTCAAGCCAAACTGGTTCGAACCGTTTCTAATCAAAACCGTTATGACCGATGGTGTAGTCATTATTATAGATTTGGATGGCAATGTGTTCTCCACTCCATTTAACCTCAATCAACTTAAAAAGTACTATCTTTGAGGTAAAAATAAAGAAAAAAAATAAAAGCTAGCTGAGTCGAAAATTGAAAAGACAACTCAGACAAAAATAAGAGCAGCCCGCAAGGCCAAAAACTAAAAAAAGCGACCTTGGCAAAAGTTAGGGCATCACAAAAGGAGAGTGTCAATACCCGAGTGAAAACTGAGCCCGAACTACGTTATGGCTTGATTCTATCTTTTTTGGGATACGTAGGCAGCTTCTTTTAAGAAGTCCGATCACATTCTTTATTTTTAACCATTCTTTGTTTCTAAGTAAGACCAATATAAATTAAATTTTGAATTTTGATAATAAAGTCATTGAGAAAAAAAAACAAACTTTGGATAAATTTGAACCATCTTAAACATAAAAGGCGATAGTTTTCATTACTTTAATTGGAGTTACAAAGTTTTGAAAATAAAGGGGAGGGCACACAAGTCCCAAACTCTACAAACAAAATGAAAAAGAAAGTTGTGAAATTTTCAAAACAAAGCAGAAGTCCTCAAGTCTTTCTCCTCTTTGTTGCCTATTTCCCTTCCTCTTTATCCTTCTTCTCCCTATCCTGCACCAGCCATGTCTTGTACTCAGCAGAAAGCTCGAAACATTGCAGTCCCTGCATCTCCATCCGTGAGCGAGACGGCTAGGCATCCTGATATAAGGCTAGAAATGGGGACTGTAGTACAGATAAAAATAAACGACCTCGGATACTGAAAAAGATGATCTGACTGTGACCGAACTGCTGCATAATCCGGTGAGGGTAATTGAAAGTCGGTTGACGCAGACCAATCAATAGAACACCAGGGTGGTCGATGGTAGTCAGAGTCATGGTAGAGATCCGCCACCAAGGGCACTGCCAGGTGATATCTGGGCCAGTCATCGACGAGAGGTACTATCGCCAGGCTGCCATGGTGCTACATATCAGATAATAGGGGCGGTAAAAGAAAGATGCAACACTGTGTCTATCAGTTGGTGGTTTTTGTACAAGATTCAATTTCTCCATCAACCAGATCTACAATAAAAGTTAGAACAGTGAGGGAAAAGCCTTGCAATATGACAGAAGTATGATAAAGGTTTGAGCTTACCTGAAGGAATAAGGGGCTACCAACAAAAGTAGTAGTCTCACCACGATAAACATCATCTAGGTCCAGTAGTGTCTCGGCTAAGATAAGTGGTACAAAGTCCTTCCTCATCCACATCTGACCAGTAATGTCAACCAGTGTGCAACTAACTCGCCCGTTAGAGGAGATAAGAAGATGCTGGGTAAGGAGACAAAAACAAAGAGCATAACGACACCGCAGCTAAAAGTCGAGTTCGCTAAGGTCGCTAGTAGGACGGAACCTTTCAATAACCTATGGAATGTCAAGGCATTCATTCGATGTCAGAAGAGAAGCTTTCATCCCAGATAGGCCATAGAGTTGTATCACCTGCTGCCGAGTCAAAAAGAAGAAAGTGGGAACCACAACGAAACTCCGCGGAGTCAGGTCCAAAATAGCAGCAAACTCCTCCATAGTGGGGCATAGTTCTTTAATGCCAAACCGAAAGACATGGGACTGCAGATCCCATAGTTGGGTAGCGGCTTTTAATAAAGGTACATCAATCTTTATAGCCATTAGAGAAAATAAAGAGTTGATGCCGAAAGAAGCAAAGTTCAAATGTTCGACATGGAAAAATGCCTCAATCCATGCAGAAAGGGAAGAAGCCATCTAAGTCGGAGTAACAGAAAATGGGGCCTCCAGGGATGTATTTATAGAGCAGGGAAAAGCTAGAGATTAAAAAAGTAGTGAAAAGTACAATCAATGTGGTGACCGCCAGCTTAAAAAGGCACCGTACAGTGACATCATCCCTTTGACCAGGTGACCGCCAGGTTGGATCAGGTGACCGCCATGTCAGTCTTATTGGAAGTGGGGACCGCCATGTTGAATTATGGCGACCGCCATGTTAAAAGGTGGTGAGCATGTGTCAGTTTGTGGTTTCTGCATTCTGTGTATATTTTGACATTTGTATTATGCATCCATGATAGTTTGAGCAGTAAGATGAATGTCAAGCAATAAACGACAGTAAAACCCAGAAATGCATCAGAAAATAAGAGTGTATCAAAATGTAAGCAGGGGCACGCAGGCCCATGAAAAACCAAAATGTATCTAAATGTATCATAAATAAATGAATATGGGGGGGCTCTATCTCTCACTCTCGCCTCGGGAAGACCTGACAGGAAGAAGGACCGGCCTCCTCCGAGCTATCATCCTCGAAGAGTCTATCAAAACATCACCGTCATCGCTGCCAGAGGAGGAAGATATGACTCTGGATTGGCTCCGAGCGAATGAAACAGATCCCTGAAAAGGACGCTCTCAAGAAGAAGCACGGGACCCACGACCTCGTGCTAAAACCGAAGCAGGAGTAGGAGATTGGCATGGAGCCGGTGGTGGTACTATGCCGGTGGTAGCTACCAGTGCCTGAAGAAGAGAAACAAAAGTAAGAATAAAGTGTAGAAAGGAATAATAAGTCACAGAAAAGATACTCACTGGCAAAGGAACAAATGGAATGCTAGCTGCACGCAAAGCTGCATCCTGCTGGTGAATCAAGGTCCTCATGCCACTCACTACCAGCATGAGACGATCAAGCTAAGCCTGATCTGCCTGTCGAGAAATAATACAGAACTGAGTAGTCTACATAAGAAGAAAGAAAAAGAGAAAATAGGGAGAAGAAAGTCGAACCTGAGTATACTCTGGCCAAAACTCTGGGGCTGAAGGAATCGGGATGGGGATATCGAAAGGATACCCAGCAATGAAAGATGATACGGTCTTGGGCATCTCAACAGCCCCAACTCTACTAGCCGCTCCAGCAGCAGCAGCCGCTCTAGGTCCGATGTCAGTAGCCGCAGCAGCACCAGGATCGAAAGCCTCCGGTGCTCGCCTCCTCCTACCACCTGGGGCAGTCGGGCGGGGTCCTATTGGACTTGATAAATGTGCCCGGGCCCAAACGGAATAGTCCCCCTTTGGTACCAGTAGCTCCGTAGCATGCGTCCCCACTAGCTCCAAAAGAAGATCTACCCAGCCCAAATGATCGGTCCGGTGCATACAGGCTGGAGGGACCACTTGGATCCGAAAGTGGACAAGGTCGAGCGACTGGCGAACCACTTCTTCCCCAAGATAATACTCTCGGCTAATGGGCCCTCTAGCAAGATACGTCTCGCAGCAACATCGCGGCTGCGCATCAGATCTGCACCGGCTCGATCCTATGCTCCACGCAAGACGTCCCAATGAACCTGCAGCAGTTTAAAGTACAGTATAATGCAATAAACGGTGAGCGATAAATATGGTACAATATGACAGCCAGTGTACAGTGATCAGTGTGCAGAACAAAGAACAGCGTAGTGAGCAGAGAGTAGTGTACAATATAGTAAGCAGTAAATATTGATACCTGGTCAGGGGTCAGCCGGTCCAGCGAGACTCGAAAGTGATCAATGTCCTTCCCCCCAGCCTTTTTTGCCTTCGAGCCTCGGGACCACTGAGCCGCTCGGGGAATGATTAGAGGGTTCGCTGGGACATGTAGCCCGAGGAACTCATAAGTTCACAGCTGCAAAGAGAAGATGTTAGCAAGCAGATAATGGATAATAAGGACCATAAATGAATGAAAAATGCACAGAAACTAAAGCATACCTCCCAAACCCACCAGTATCCCTTGATGCTGGGCTCCTGGGGGAACCGAGTGAGAGTCCTCATAAAACCATAGAGGTTGGCGAGAGCGGCTCCTTCCCAGTCGTAAGTAGCAATCTGGTCAAGTCGAGCAAGTGTGCCCAGGTAGTGTAAATGAACGGTGTTCTCTTTGTTTGAAAACAAGGAGGTATTAAACATATACATCAGAAATCCCTGGGAGACCCACTCGAAGTGGCGGGGCTTGGTGCAGTGGAAATGTCTGAACCTCTCAAAGAACCAAGTGTATCGGACCCGGTCTATGTCCATCTGAGTGGGAACAGCTCCGAGGAAATACGTCAGTGCGTCAGTGGATCAAGCGACGGTCGGATCGAATGGAATAGGGGCACCACCGACCCAGATGCCGGTAATGAGAGCAAAGTCAAGAGGCGTCATTGCTCGTCCTACCCAACAGGGGTATGAATCAAGCAAAGTCGGAGGCATCGATGTTAGCCCGACTAGGAGCAAGGAGGACATCATCCCACTCCAACATCTTACCGGAGGCAGAACCTCTGAAACCTCTGACATAATGACCAACCTAAAAGAAGAAGACAAGTAGAGGATACATAAAGGGTAGATCAAGTATATGAAATATGCATAAGATAACCAAAAGCAATAAAAAATCCTATGTTCGTGTGTGTGACGATCCTTCAAATCTTTCAAGCCATAGACGAACTAGGCACGCTAAGCCCTAGACAAACTAGGCAGTACACCAGGCAAATCTTGCACGTCCTAGTAAAAAATTGGAAATCCTAAACCCTGGTGTCCTAGGCAAATCCTTTTAACCCTAGATTCGTGTGTGAGAGGCGATCATTTGATTTTTGTACGTCCTACTAAAAGACTAGGATTTCTAAGCTCTGGTGCGCCAAGCAAATCTCTATCATTTTGTGTTACTCACTCTTCCTAAAAATCATCAAAATAATAATAATAATAATAATAATAATAATATTAATAAATACAAAAAATAAAAATATATATATAATAAATAAATAAAAATCTCTCTTCCCTCTGATATTTGTGTTCTGCCTCTTTTGCCTGGATTTTCTAAAAATTTTCTTATTTTTCTAGGATTTTTTAAAACTTTTCTTAAAATTTTTTTGATTTTTCTAAAAAATTTCAAAAATTTTCTAATTTTTTTTTTAGGATTTTCTAAAAATTTCTAGAATTTTTTTAAAAGTTTTTCTTAAATTTCTAGAGTTTTTCTTGATTTTCTAAAAACTTCTACAAATTTTTCCTCATTTTTTTTCTAATTTTATGAAAATTCTGAAAAGTTTAGCCCAATTTTCTAAGGCTTTCAAATAGCTTCCTTTGATTTTTTTTAAGAATTTTTGAAAAAAAAACTTTTTTATCATTTTCCTAAGATCTTTGAAAATTTTTCCTTTATTTAGAGATTTTTTTCAAAAAAATAAATTCTTTGATTTTCTTTCTCTTAATTTTCTAAGACTTTTGAAGAATGCCCCTTAAAGTTTTTATTTTTTTAAAAAAATTTTAAAAAATTTTAAAAAATAAATAAATAAATAAAAAATTTGCCCTAAATTTTAAGATTTTCGACAAAATTGCCTCTAATTTTCTAGGATTTTTGATAAAAATTACCACTTTAGTTTTCATAGCCCAAAAATCAAAAACAAAAAATTTGCCCCTTAGTTTTTTATGTTTTTCCTAAAAAAATACTAAAAATAAAAAAATCATTAAGCCCTTTATTTTTTAGATTTTCGGTAAAATAATTGCCCCTTTCATTGTTTGTTCAAATCTTAGTGTCCCTGCTGTTTTAATCTCTATCGCACGGGTACCTAACCTAAGCTTTACATGTTCAAATCTCAAACATTCACATATCATTCATCATCATCATATCAAATCACAAACCATCATCTGGCGGATCCTTGGCATGCATCTACATTTGAGATATAACTTGCTTTGATATTGAAACAGCAAGAATCGGTGACCTACCGAGGGGCGCTGGCGAGACATATGCTGATCAGGCTCCCGGAGAAGAACGTCGACAGCAACAGAGTCAGTGGGTGGCTCATACCGTCTCATCCCACCCAGCATCAGGATCTAGGAAATTGGCCATCTCGGCATCAGCTACAGCGTCTGCAGCTGCCTGCGTCTCGGTAGCTACTCGTGCCTCCTCCTTAGCAACATGGTAGGAAGCGCGCTCCGCCTCAAGCATGAGGGCATCCATTGCAGCAGAGGGCTGCGTGGAGGTGACCCCGCCGGCAGGAAGATTTGAGGTCGTACCTCCAAGAATCCCCATAGAACAACTCCCAGTAGCAGAGGGGCCTTATCGTGCCCCCAAGTCATCATCTCCATGACCCTGGCCTGCCATAAAAAGAAATGGAATCACAAAAAGTAAGATAAATATCGTGTGAGAGCTTGGAAGTAAGAAAGGAGCAAAGAGGAAGGGTACGAAAGCTAGAAAGTAGGAAGAAGCAAGAAGAAGTTTAGAGAGAAACAAGAGTGTTTAGAGGCTAGAGAGAGAAAGAGATATGAGCAAATGAACCCCCATGCGCGCCTTAAAGGACCGGATGCGCAATTGGAGTTGGCGGTCGCCACTTCCAAAGTGAGCGACCACCATGTTTTTGAAACATCACATGGCGACCGCTATGTTGTAGGGGTTTTAAGCGAGCGGCCGCCATGTCAGAAGGGTTTGGGCTTGGCGACCGCTAGGTTGTCAATAGTCACGTCAGGTTAGTTCGTCCATCATGGGTTTTTAGGATTTTTTAGGGCCTATTTGGATGTTTTTATTATGTGTGTATATAATTATGTGATTTTTTTTCTTTTTGTGCATACTGATTTAATGAATGTTATAAAAAATATAAAATAAAAAATAAATATTTTGTTAGTAAAAATGATTTCCATAAATAATAATAATAACAATAATAATTTTTCTTATTTTGTGTGTGGAGTTTTCTAAATAAATTTTTGTGCATAGAAATAATTTTCTTTAACTTACGTTTTTTTTATTCCACAAATAATTTTGCGTTATAATTTGTTTTCGATAAATTTATTGTTAAGTTTTAATTATTTTTATCTCGCGCCTCGTCTCGAATTTTTAGATTTTAACTCGACCTATTAATTCGTGATTATCCGTTCCGATAAATTTAATTTTAAATTGTAATTTAACTTTTAATTATTTTTATCCAGCGCCTCGTCTTGAATTTTTAGATCTTAACTCGACCTATTAATTCTTGGTTTTCTCCCGATAAACTAAGCCGACTCATCAGTCCTCCCCATGGCCCTAAACTGACTCATCAGTCATCCTCGGTCCTCCTCATGATCCAAAACTGATTGGTCGATCCTCCTCATGACCCTAAACTGACTATTCGGTTCTCCTCATGATCTTAAACTGATTTGTCGGTCCTCCTCATGACCCTAAATTGACTCGTCGGTCTTTCTCATAACCTTAAACTGACTCATCGGTCCTTTAAGAAGTGTGAGTCCTGTGTGTACAAGAAGCGTGACGGAAGCGTGGTGATCTTCTTAGTATTTTATGTAGATGATATCTTGCTCATTGAAAACGATATGGAGCTATTATCTATGGTTAAAGTATGGTTATCTGGGCAGTTCGATATGAAGAACTTGGGAGAAGCCAGTTACATCCTTGGGATCAAGCTTGTACGAGATTAGAAACAAAGGATGTTGGGCTTATCACAAACAAAGTATATCAATGATATTCTTACTCATTTTAGCATGCAAGATTCTAAGAAAAAATTTCTCCCTTTTAGACATGGAATCACTCTATCCAAGGATCAGTGTCCTAAGACACTTGATGAGATAGGAAAGATGAAGGCGGTTCCTTATGCTTCGGCAGTAGGAAGTCTCATGTATGCTATGCTTTTCACTAGACCCGACATCTGCTTTGCTGTTGACATGGTTAGCAGATATCAGTCTAACCTAGGATAGGAACATTGGACTATGGTAAAGAATATAATCAAGTACTTGAAAAGGACTAAGGATTATATGTTGGTTTACCAGGAAGACAGTTTAGTACCTTTAAGGTACACAGACTCAGATTTTCAATCTGACAGTGATTCTCGTAAGTCTACCTCAGGATATGTGTTTACCTTAGGAGACTGAGCTATAAGTTGGAGAAGTATCAAACAGTCATGTATTGCTTATTTCACTATGGAAGCCGAGTATGTGATAGCTTTTAAAGCAACCAAAGAGGCCGTTTGGTTAAGGAACTTCCTGATGGATCTAGAGGTGGTACCTTTAGGTCAGTCGGCCATTACGCTTTACTGTGACAATAGCTGAGCGGTTGCAAACTCGAAGGAGCCAAGGGTCCATAAGAAAGGTAAGTACATTGAGCGTAAGTATCACCTGATACGAGAAATTGCACAGAGAGGTGATATTGCTGTGATTAAGATTGCATCAGGAGACAATCTTGCAGATCCTTTTACATAGAGCTTACCGGCTAAGACTTTTGATAGTCATGTAGAGGGCATGGGAGTCAGATGTATGGCAGTATAGTTTTGAGTATAAGTGGGAGATTATTAGGGTTAGTATACTAAAACCATGATTTTAGTATTTAATTTTATTTTAATAAAATTAATTTTTTATTTTATAAGAATCTTTATGAGCAATATATGTATATCATTTCTTTGTTATACATGGATATCCAATATTCTGTATAGTATTTAATCTGGTGTGTAGAGTACGGCTTGCACACAAAAGATCAGATTTTAGGTTCTTGCAGAATATAAGTTTTATGTTTACAGTTTAGAAGGAAATGGGCATACCATTGGTACGACTGTGGCACAGAGTTTTAGTAGACCTGTCTTGGTTACGAGAAACAGATAATAGCGTCATCTATTGTTCTGGCTCTCTGTGCCAGTACATTTTGTGTATATTGAACGGGACATTTGGAATAATTAATTTTATACTAACTATATAAATTAATTCACACCCTAAGGTTATTATGAATAGTGCGTATCCTCTTAATCCTGAAATAATTATTGATTTTCATATATTTAATATTCGTTGTTTTGATTCATTAGATGGCGCAATCTTATAGGGGTCTATATTTTCGGTGAGCTGGATAGTGTAGACACCCCAATTTGACCCTGCCTAATTTTAGGCAAATTCAATAATAAAAAGAGGTGGAATAGTGCCTCGGTACGATCCTCAGGAAGTGATCCAAGCTCGGTATTTGAACCCAAAACCCTCGAACCAATGAAATTTTGACGAACCATCGAAACTTACTGCCCAAGTAAAGCGACCGCTATGTTCATTGTGGTGACCGCCAAAAGAACCTCTTGGAAACCCTAGCCAAAAGTGGAGACCGCCACCTTGAATCATGGCGACCGCTAACTTGAAATATGGCGACCGTCATGAACTTTGTGGAACCTTTCAAAAACATGGCGCCAACTTTCATTGTGGCGACCTCCAACTTCAAATGACCTGACGTGTCCCCAAAACGTGGCAGAATTTCATTGGCTGAGAAACTCTATAAATACCGTACCTCTGGTACATTTTT
>JAUMHN010296760.1:0-42859 GCA_032360265.1 Heliamphora ciliata
CAGATACACCACACGTGTATATAAAAGAGATCCCATCCATGAACCATGGAGATCAACAACATATGTAAAAACATATTCTCACCCAAAATATTTTAGAAGTTTAGACTCAACCCCAAGGGCTAACTCCAGACCTTCAACACACACGTTTTTCCCCAATGTTTTCGTAAAAACTCCATTTCAAACCACACTCCTTAAAACCAACATCCAAAAAGCGAGATCTCTCAAATCCATCACTTTAAAACCACCCGAGGGAAACCAAAACCACTTAAAACAACACCAAAGCCCCAACATAGGACCCCATTCGACTGGCCCAAGCCTCCAGTCGACTGAAAAACTCACTGGAAAAGGAGTTTCAAAAACATAAGCAATTTTAGTCGACTGACCCCCCTGGTCCAGTTGACTGACCACCACAATTCAGTCGACTGACCTTTCCCATATTTTTTTTTTAGCTACGGATCAGCCCAATCAAACCCAAAACGAAGCCTCGAAGCTTCCATCAAATGCCCATGGACTCCGACATATCCAAACCTATCACCATAGGGCTCAAAAATAACATTCAACACCGTTTTCATCCAACCGAATGGCGAAAAACGGTTTTAACCCAAACCAAATTTGAAACATAAATAAATTTTCATGCATTTTTAAATGGTAGAAACATGTAGGATTACACGTAGAACCCTCTAACAGTTATACAGTCTAGGATCCTACTTCGGTAAGTTCAAAACTCGACGTCTCGATCCACGTACCAAACTGAGCTTTGTCGAAATCAAATTCTTACTGGATGGATGCGTAGACCTCAATGCCGACATTAAGGATCAGCAGTTGATTTATCAAAAATCAAGCCCCAAGCCCCCGAGAAGTTAAAGAGAAGGCAGAGTGTTTGGTGAGTCTCAAAGCTAGAGAGAGGATGAGAAAGATATTTTGAACAAAATCTCTATGGAAAGATATTTATATGCAAAATATCTCAAAAATATCTTTTTTTTAAAATTTTAAAATTCGCACAACAACTCCCTACAAACCCGGGAATCGACCCCGCATGCTCAGTTAAACTAAAACATGCATCACAACGAAGAAATCATACATCGAACAAAATATATGCGAAAACACATGAAACATATATAAGTCTCAAAAAGAGACGGGTCCGGGTCTCACAACTGCTTTAGCCCCAACTATACTTCGTGCAGTCTAGTACATTATTCGAAATCCTTATCTAAACGCTTGACCACTCGCAGTCCTATGTCGCTTCCCTTGGGATTTTTAAATTTGAATTGACCATCCTCATTGAACCCGATACATGTTTTTATGAGCCTTGATCTAACCTTGGTGGACCTTCAAAACCATACCCCGTGGACCAGCGAGTAACGACAGTCATCAGAATATTACGTCATTACGGATTAGAGCATTCATGGGAAACTCGGACGACATATGTGTTAGGGTTGGTATACTGAAAATTATGTTTTTAATATTTAATTTTATTTTAATAAAATTAATTTTTTATTATATGAGCATTTTTATGAGCAATGCATGTATATATCATTTTTTTAATGTTATACATGGATGTTTAATATTCTGTACAATATTTAATCTAGTGTGTAGAGTACGGCTTGCACACATAAGATTAGATTTTAGGTTCTTGCAGAATATAAGTTTTGTATTTACAGTTTAGATGGAAATGGATATACCATTGGTACGACTGTAGTACAGAGTTTTAGTAGGCCTATCTTTGTTACGGGGAACAAATAATAGCGTTTTTTATTATTCTTACTCTTTGTGCTACTACACTTTGTGTGTATTGAACGAAAAATATTGGTGTAATTAATTTTATACAGACTATATAAATTAATTCACACCCATAGTTGTTATGAATAGTGCTTATACTTTTAATCCTGAAATAATTATTAACTTGCATATATTTAATATTCGTTGTTTTGATTCATTAGAGGGTTCAATATTATATGAGTCTGTATTTTCGGTGACTTGGATAGCGGTATTATTTATATGATGAATATTAATTATTGTCAGAATTTACGTCCCGAATGATTAGAATTGATGATACCTCCTTAAGAAAGCTTATAAGTTTTGACCGGGCCAAAAATCTTACAAGTGAATTTGATTATCTGGTGGTCAAATAAGTTACGCAGAAGGACTTAAGAAATTTAAAGATGCCGATTAAATTAAATTGTCAGTAATTAAATTTATTTAGCGGGTATCGAAAATCTTAACGTGGGAAGAAATGTCTTGAGATTTAAGCATTTAATAACATGAGCTCAATGCAAGAAGGTCTTGAGATTTTGGGTCAGAGTGCAATTATAGTTTTTTAGTGGTGTGAACTGTAATTCAGTGTTTTACAAAAATTACAGAAACCAATGCTAGTTTTCCATAATTACAGATACTGTTATGATATTTGTTTAATTGCAGAAACCGCTGATGGGTATCTGCGTGCCACTGGAAGTCTTGTACATAATCACTCTACAAGTCCCTACTGTAGTGCTATAAATATACGAGTATGCTGAACCAGTTTTATAACTTGTCTTTCAAGACTAAAGTTGTCTAGGTTTTGTCGGTACGAGTTCTTGATAGATTGTAGCCCACACTACATTCAAGAATCGCATAAGGGAATACATTAAAAAGTTTAACAAGAGTTTCAACTTGGAATCAAAACCGTAGTTGAAGATTCGACTGGTAAAAAGGTATTTTCTAAATTAACAGTCGTTGTGCGGATTTTAATTTTGATCGTTCGACGTCAAAAGTTTTATCTGGAACCCGTTTTGGCGTTTGCTCATCCAGTTATTTTTTACCAAAAATCGTTGGCCAAAATAATGATCTTAACAGTTTTTCTTCCAACAGTTGGTATCAGAGCAATTTTATTTTTTGTTTACGGTTATTAGGACCGGGTAGTTTAGAACTGTGCTAACTTGGTTTTGCAGGTGCTCTAATATCAATTTTATGATCGTCATTTATTTCATGTTTGATTGAATGTATGGATGATAAATTTTTTTAATCATGGCGGTTGATCATAATAGATCGAATGTGAGCCTTCGGGATACAGGATCGATGTAATAACTACTTATTTGTTTTTAAATATTTGTTTAGATTATTTAGGAACATGATGAATATATCAAAGAACATGAAGAACAGACGGCAGCACCAGCGGTGGTTATCGATTTTATGGGCTACGGATCGTAGTAATTTTTTTTAACAATTTTAAACAGTTTTTTCTAGTGAGTTTTTTTGGAGTATTATGCATTTAAAACAGCCGCAAAATAAGTCAAAAACAGCGAAAGAAATAAGGAAAACAGCACCACCATCGGCGGCTTTGTCGGTAGCTGTTCAGCGGTGGTTTTGATGATTTTTTGGGTTATTTTTAAGCAATTTTTTAGACATAAAATAGCAGCAAATATACCTTAAAATACTATCCAAAAACAAAAAAAATTGGGCCCAAAAACAGAAAAGTAGGTGGCAAAAAGCCGACCAAAAGCCCACCAAAACACCCATTTAAGAAAAATAAGTTTTCACCATTGGAAATCAAAGTACAACATTTGAATAAAAGATTCCCAAGTTCAACTCTCATAAAACTGTAACATGCATTCTCATACATGAATAATCAAATCGTCCAAAGGCGTGCAAACCGGCCCAAACAGGCGTCACATGTAAAAGTACATGTCTCAAAAAGGGAAAACTACAGCAAGTCTTCCATCACCTCTGCAACTAGGTCAACTCTACATACTCACCTGAAAAAAGTTTTACAGCAAAAATCCCATACTGTGAGCCAAAGCCCAATAGAAAATAAACTGTAAACTGTAATACAGGTCATGCAATCATATGGTGGAAGCGAACTCGACCACAAAATCCCCAAACAGGTTTTCCTCTAAAAAACCATCAGTATTTTTTCCATTCTTGAAACTATGCATATAACCTGATAAATATCATTCCACAGTTAAGGAAAAGTAGTAAAACACAACATTCTCCACTCGGGACGCGCAGCCGAGGAGACACGATAAAATGTAATCCTATGTATCGACTCTGTCAACTCAAGGCAAAGGCAACAACTATAGACTCTCGTCCATTATCCTAGGCCCACAGACTTAGTAATGACAAGTTCTATACGGAGTCACGACAATATAACTACTAAATTTAAGGGTCAAGCCCGAGGGTCTAGAGCACCCACCAACCACTCAATTTACGGTATTCAACCCGTAGGTAGAAAGCATCTATTACTTAATTTATGAGACCTGAGCCCGAGGGTACAAAGCACCCAATCACTCAATTTACGGGGACTAACCTGAAGGTACAGACACCTATGCTGTGCACGTTTCTAGACTTACACCGAGGAGCAATGGAAACCCAACTCAACAATGCCCACTGTCACGGTACATCTATGGATAAACATTTTAAAGCCAACCCGCATACCAGATACACCACACGTGTATATAAAAGGGATCCCATCCATGAACCATGGAGATCAACAACATATGTAAAAATATATTTTCACCCAAAACGTTTTAGAAGTTTAGATCCAACCCCAAGGACTTGCTCCAGACCTTCAACACACGTTTTTCCCCAATGTTTTCGTAAAAACTCCAATTCAAACCACACTTCTTAAAACCAACATCCGAAAAGCGAGATCTCTCAAAATCATCGCTTTAAAACCACCCGAGGGAAACGAAAACCATTTAAAACAACACCAAACCCCCAGCATAGGACCCCAGTTGACTGGCCCAAGCCCTCAGTCGACTGAAAAACTCACTAGAAAAGGAGTTTCAAAACAGAAGCACTTTCAGTCGATTGACCCCCCTAGTTCAGTTAACTGAACTCCCCAAAGCATGATCCAGCCAATTGACCACCACAGTTCAGTCGACTGAACTTCCCCATATTTTGTTTTTGAGCTACGGATCAGCCCAATCAAACCCAAAACGAAGCCTCGAAGCTTCCATCAAATGCCCATAGACTCCCACATGTCCAAACCTATCACTATAGGCCTCAAAAATAACATTCAACACCGTTTTCATCGAACCAAACGCCGAAAAACGGTTTTAACCCAAAATTGAATTTGAAACATAAATCATTTTTCATGCATTTTTAAACGATAGAAACACGTAGGATTACACGTAGAACCCTCTAACAGTTATACAGTCTAGGATCCTACCTCGGTGAGTTCAAAACTCGACGTCTCGATCCACGTACAAAATCGAGCTTCGCCGAACTCAAATTTTGACTGGATGGATGCGTAGACCTCGTGCCGATACTAAGGATCAGTAGTTGGTTTATCAAAAACTAAACCCTGGGCCCCCGAGAAGTTAAAGAGAAGGTAGAGCGTTTGGTGAGTCTCGAAGCTAGAGAGAGGATGAGAAAGATATTTTGAAGAAAATAACTAAGGAAAGATATTTATAGGAAAAATATATAGAAAATATCTTTTTTTTAAAATTTTTCAAATTCGTACAGCAACTTCCTACAATCCTGGGAACCGACCCCGCATGCTCAGATAAACTAAAATATGCATCACAACGAAAAAAATCATACATCGAACAAAATATATGCAAAAACACATCAAACATATATAAGTCTCAAAAAGAGACGGGTCCGGGTCTCACAGCAGATTTAGCCCCAGTTATACTTCATGCAGTCTAGTACATTATTCGAAATCCTCAGCTACACGCTTGACCACTCATAGTCATATGTCGCTTCCCTTAGGATTTTTAAATTTGAATTGACCATCCTCATTGAACCCCATACATGTTTTTATGAGCCTTGATCTATCCTTGGTGGATGATAGTCATCAGAATATTACGTCATTACGGATTAGCGCTTTCATGGGAAACTCAGACGACACATGTATTAGGGTTGGTATATTTAAAACTATGTTTTTAATATTTAATTTTATTTTAATAAAATTAATTTTTCATTTTATGAAAATTTTTATGGGCAATGTATGTATACCATTTTTTTTAATGTTATACATGGATGTTCAATATTCTATACAATATTTAATCTATTGTGTAGAGTACGGTTTACACACATAAGATTAGATTTTAGGTTCTTGCAGAATATAAGTTTTATATTCACAGTTTAGATAGAAATGGACATACCATTGGTACGACTATAGTATAGAGTTTTAGTAGGCCTATCTTGGTTATGGGGAACAAATAATAGAGTTGTTTATTGTTCTGACTCTCTGTGCTACTACACTTTGTGTGTATTGAATGGAAAACATTGGTGTAATTAATTTTATACAAACTATATAAATTAATTCACACCTCAGGGTTGTTATGAATAGTGATTATGCTCTTAATCCTGAAATAATTATTGATTTGCATATATTTAATATTCGTTATTTTGATTCATTAGAGGGTGCAATCTTATATGAGTCTATATTTTCGGTGACTTGGATAGCAGTATTATTTATATGATGAATATTAATTATTGTCAAAATTTACGTCCTGAATGATTGGAATTGATGATACCTCCTTAAGAAAACTTATAAGTTTTGATTGGGCTAAAAACCCTATAAGTGGATTAATTATCTGGTGGTCAAATAAGTTACCCAGAAGGACTTAAGAAATTTAAAGATGCCGATTAAATTAAATTGTCAGTAATTAAATTTATTTGGCGGGTATCAGAAATCTTAACGTGGGAAGAAATATCTTGAGATTTAAGCATTTAATAACATGAGCTCAATGCAAGAAGGTTTTGAGATTTTGGATCAGAGTCCAATTATAGTTCTTTAGTGATGTGAACTACAATTCAGTGTTTTACGAAACTTGCAGAAACCAATGCTAGTTTTCCATAATTACAGATATCGCTATGATGTTTGTTTAATTGCAAAAACCGCTGATGAGTGCCTGCGTGCCACTAGAAGTCTGGCACATTATTACTCCACAGGTCCCTACTGTAGCTCTATAAATATACGGGTATGCTGAACCAGTTTTATAACTTGTCTTTCAAGACTAAAGCTTCTTGATTTTGCCGGTACGAGTTCTTGATAGATTGTAGCCTACACTACATTCAAGAATTACATAAGAAAAAGTACAGTAAAAGGTCTAACAAGAGTTTCAACTTGGAATAAAAAACGTAGTCGAAGATTCGACTGATAAAAAGGTATTTTCTAAATTAACTGTAGTTGCGTGAATTTTAATTTTGATCGTTCGACGTCAAAAGTTTTATCTGGAGCCCGTTTTGGCGTTTGTCCATCCAGTTATTTTTTTTACCAAAAATCGTTTGCAAAATAATGATCTTTGCAGTTTTGCTTCCAACTGTTGGTATCAGAGCCGTTTTGTTTTTTATTTACGGTTATCAGGACCAGGTAGTTTTAGAACTGTACTACCTTGATTTTGCAGGTGTTCTAATCTCGGTTTTATGATCGTCATTTATTTCATATTTGGTTGAATGTGTGGATGATAATTATTTTTAATCATGGCGGTTGATCGTGATAGATCGAATGTGAGCCTTCGGTATATAGGATCGACGTAATAACTAGTTATTTGTTTTTAAATATATGTTTAGATTATTTAGGAACAGGTTGAATATATCGAAGAACATGAAGAACAAGCGACAGCACCAGCGGTGGTTATCAATTTTATGGGCTACGAAACGCAGTAAGTTTTTTAACAATTTTAAACAATTTTTTCAGTGAGTTTTTTTGCAGTATTATGCATTAAAAATAGCCACAAAATAAGTCAAAAACAGCATAAGAAATTAGGAAAATAGCACCACCATCGGTGGCTTTGTCGGCAGCTGTTTAGCGGTGGTTTTGATGAATTTTTGGGCTATTTTTAAGAAATTTTTTACACATTAAATAGCAGCAAATATACCTTAAATACTATCCAAAAACTAGAAAGATTGGGCCAAAAATAGAAAAATAGCTGGCAAAAATAGGTGACATACCGAAAAAAATGGACGCGAAAAATACTACTTTTGGGGCGGTGACGCTAGTTCAAGCAGTTTTTTCACTGTTTTTTGGGAAATTTTCAAGCAGATTATTTGACAGAAAACACTACTTTTTGAGAGATTTTTTCCACTATAAAAAGCATCGAAAATGGAGCTCAGATGAGGCGGCAAAAGCCGCCTGATGTTCGTGGCACAAGGCGGTGCCGGCGGGCTGGTGGTGGCCAACGATTTTGGCTTGGTCTGGGGCTGTTTTTTAGTCATCTTCTGATATGTTCAAGACTGATACGATATATTGATATATATTTGTCAAACCCCAAACACCAGGTTCACGCGAAAGCCCGCCAAAACACCCATTTGAGAAAAATAAGTTTTCACAGTTGGAAATCAAAATACAACATTTGGATAAAAGATTCTCAAGTTCAAATCTCTTAAAACTGTAACACACATTCTCATACATGAATAATTATATCGCTCAAAGGCGTACAAAACCAGCCCGAACATGCATCACATGTAAAAGTACATGTCTCAAAAAGGGAAAAACTACAACAAGACTTCCATCACGTCTGCAACTAGGTTAACTCCACATGCTCACCTGAAAAAGGTTTTACAGCAAAAATTCCATACCGTGAGCCAAAGCCCAATAGAAAATGGACTGTAAAACTGTAATATAGGTCATGCAATCTTATGGAGGGAGCTCCCTCGACCACAAAAGCCCTAAACATGTTTTTCACTCAAAAACCATCTGTTTTCCATCATTGAAACTATGCATATAACCTGACAGATATCATGCCACAGTTAAGCGAAAGCAGTAAAACACAGCATTCTCCACTTGGGACACGCCGCCGAGGAGACACGATAAAATGTAATTCTATGTACCGACTCTGTCAACTCAAGACAAAGGCAACAACTATAGACTCTCGTCCATTACCCTAGGCCCACAGGCTTGGTAATGACAAGTTCTATACGAAGTCACGACAACGTAACTACTCAATTTAAGGGTCAAGCCCGAGGGTCCAGAGCACCCACTAACCACTCAATTTACGGGATTCAACCCGAAGGTACAGTGCACCTACTGCTTAATTTATGGGACCTGATCCCGAGGGTACAAATCAACCAATTACTCAATTTACGGGAACTAACCCGAAAGTACAGAGCACCTACGCTGCGCACGTTTTTGGACTTACACCGAGGAGCAATAGAAGCCCAACTCAACCAAATCCACTGCCATGATACATCTATGGATAAACATTTCAAATTCAACACACAAATAGATATACAACACATGTATATAAAAGAGATCCCATCCATGAACCATGGAGATCAACAACATATGTAAAGACATATCTTCACCTAAAAAGTTTTAGAAGTTGAGACTCAACCCCAAAGGTTAGCACCAAACATTCACAAACACGTTTGAAAAGTTTCCCAAGACTCCGTTTTCAAACCATCCTTTTTGAAAACGTCTGATACTCCTTTTGAAACCACAGAATTTCATAAAAACCTTGGATAAATATCACAGGAGGAAAGCTAGAACCAAAACACACCATTTTCCAAGAACAGCCCAGGTTCAGTCGACTGGACTCACCCTCCAGTCGACTGAAAAACACACTCGAAAAAGAGAACCCAAACAAACGCTATTTCAGTCGACTGTCCCCCCAGGTCCAGTCGACTGAACTCCCAAAATGATGATCCAGTCGACTGAACTCAAGGGTCCAGTCGACTGAACAAGCCCAGAAAATGGTTTTAGCTACGGTTTTAGCCTCCAACCCTCAAACCAACCTTCAAAAACACCCGTTTTGATACCTAAGAGCACACCTAAGCTCAAGGTTATCATAAAATCTCGAAAGGAACATCCCACTTTCGATTTCATCCAATCGAACGCCGATAAATAGTTTTAACCCAAAATCAGATTTGAAAGATAAATCATTTTTCATGCATTTTTAAATGTTACAAACACGTAGGATTACACGTAGAACCCTCTAACAGTTATACAGTCTCGGATCCTACCTTGGTGAGTTCAAAATTCGACGTCTCGATCCACATGCAAAACTGAGCTTCGCCGAAATCAAATTCTGATTGGATGGATCCGTAGACCTCGATGCTGATACTAAGGATCAGTAGTTGGTTTATCAAAAACCAAGCCCCGGGCCCCTGAGAAGTTAGAGAGAAGGCAGAGCGTTTGGTGAGTGTAAAGCTAGAGAGAGAGAAGGAGAATATATTTTTGTAAAAATATCTAACAGAAGATATATATAGGCAAAATATCTCAAAAATATCTTCTTTTTTTTTCAAAATTTTGAAATTCGCACAGCAACTCCTTACAACCCAGGGAACCGACCCCGCATGCTCCGAAAAAGAAAAACATGCATCACAACGAAGAAATCATACATCAAGGACATATATATGCAAAACACATCGTATATATAAATATATATAAGTCTCAAAAAGAGACGGGTCCGGGTCCCACAACTCTCCCACCTTAAGGAATCTGGCCCTCGAAATTCGCTACAAGGTCACAAAGGAGAAAGCTCCGGATATCTAGCACGCATCCCCAATTCCAGCTCCCAAGTAGCCTCTTCAACCCTGTGATGAAGCCATAAGACCTTGATATAAGCAATGGTTCTGCCCTGCAACACTTGCTCCTTCGTGTCAAGAATCTTCACCGGACGCTCCTCATAAGTGACATTCTCATCCACCCGCAGCTCAGCACAATCTAACACATGTGATGGATCAGGCTCATACCTCCGAAGCATAAAAACGTGAAACACATTATGAACAGATGCTAACTGAGGTGGCAAAGCCAGACGGTAAGCAACCTCCCCAATCCTGTCAAGAATCTCAAAAGGTCCAATAAAGCGCGGTGATAGCTTCCCGCTACGACCAAACCTCTACGAGGTGAGACCTTCAAGAACACGTGATCTCCCACTGCAAACTCTAAAGGTCTTCTCCTCTGCTCTGCATAACTCTTTTGGCGGCTCTGCGCTGTCTGTAGATGCTAGCGAATCACGATAATCTTTTTCGTCGTCTCCCGCACCAGGTCTGGTCCCAAGACTGTGGCCTCTCCCACATCTGTCCAATATACTGGTGACCTACACGGTCTACCATATAGAGCCTCATACGGTGTCATCCCAATACTGGACTGATAACTGTTGTTGTATGCAAACTCTGCTAATGGTAGATGATCCTCCCATGAACCTCTGAAGTCAAGAACATAAGCCCGCAGCATATCCTCTAGAATCTATATGGTCCTTTCAGACTGACCATCCGTCTAGGGGTGAAAAGCAGTAACGAACATCAAGTTCGTCCCCAAAGCATCCTGAAGACTCTGCCAAAAGTGCGATGTGAAGCGCGGGTCTCTGTCAGAAACTATAGTCACTGACACTCCATGCAACCGGACTATCTCTCTGACATACAAACGACTCAGTCGATCCACCGAGTCCTTTACACGGACAGGGAGAAAGTGTGCAGATTTCGTCAACCTATCAACCACAACCCAAATGGCATCGTGTCCCCTAGGTGAGCGAGGAAGTCCTAACACAAAGTCCATTGTGACGTACTCCCACTTCCATTCGGATACCGATAACGGCTGTAACAATCCTCCCAGTTTCTGGTGCTCCCCTTTACCTTCTGACAGGTAAGACACCGAGAAACAAACTGAAGCACATCCTTCTTCATCCCTGTCCAATAGAACTGACGGCGTAAGTCATGGTATATCTTCGTGCCTCCAGGATGCACTGCAAGGCGTGAATGATGACACTCATGTAGAAGATTAGCTCGGCATGACTTTGGCACAAACAACCTCTCGATTAATCTCAGAATCTGGTCTAGACCCACAATCCATCCTGTTGTATCCTCCCTACTAGCAACACGATCTCGTATCATCTGAGCTTCCTAATTCGTCTGTTGGACCTCTAACACTCGTACAACCAATGCAGGTCGTGAAACTATTGAAAATAAGGTGGCCTCCGTTGCTGTTGTCCCAAGACACAAATCAAACTCTCCAACCTCTCTAAGCATGTCCCATTCTCGTATAGCAACAAAAGCTAGCGAGCCATGAGATCTCCTACTGAGAGCGTCAGCTACAACGTTGGCCTTCCCTAGATGATACTGCAAGTTGAAATCATAATCCTCCAACAATTCCATCCATCGTCGTTGGTGCAAGTTCAGGTCCTTCAGTGAAAACAAGTATTTTAAGTTCTTTTGATTGGAGAAAACCTCGAAGTGCTCACCATAAAGGTAGTGACGCCATGTCTTCAAGGCAAAGACCACGGCTGCCAACTCCAGATCACGTGTTGGATAATTCTTCTCATGGATCTTCAGCTGTCGAGAACCATAGGCTACAACCTTCCCTTCGTGCATCAAAACACATCAGAGACTGTCGTGTGAGGCATCACAATACACAGTATACACCAAGCTTCGCTCTGGGATAATCAACACTGCAGCGCTAGTCAGCCTCGTCTTCAGCTTTTGGAATGCCGACTCACAGGACTCACTCCAAACAAATACAACTCCCTTCGGCGTCATACGCGTCATCGGTGCAGCAAGTCTAGCAAAATCCTTCACAAATCGCTGATAATACCATGCTGAGCCTAGAAAGCTACGGATCTCGAAGACGTTCCTCGATCATTCCCAACCTGTCACAGCATCTGTCTTTGACGAATCCACTGCTACTCCATCTGTCGACACTACGTGTCCAAAAAACCTCACAGACATGCAAAACTTGCACTTCTCAAACTTGGCGTACAACCGGTGCTCTTTCAACGTCTGCAGAACAATACGCAGATGGTCCTCATGCGCCTCCCTAGTAGGTGAGTAGATGAGAATATCATCCACAAACACTACCAAAAAACTGTCCAAGTACAGACGAAAGATGCGGTTCATCAAACCCATAAATATCACTGGTGCGTTCGTCAGACTGAACGGTATGACCAAAAACTCGTAGTGACCATAGCGAGTCTGGAAGGCGGTCTTTGCTATGTTCTCGTCCCTAATTCGCAACTGGTGATATCTTGATCTCAGATCTATCTTCGAAAAGCAGCTCGACCCCTTCAACTGATCAAACAAATCATTTATTCTCGCTATAGGATATTTGTTCTTCCCTGTCACCTGATTCAGCTTTCGGTAGTCGATGCACAAATGTAAGAAACCATCCTTTTTCTTAGCAAAAATAGCAGGAGCTCGCCATGGTGAAGTACTCGGGCATATAAACCCCTTCTCCTGTAGTTCTTGAAGTTGTACCTTAAGCTCACGCGGCTCAGCGGGTGCAAACTGATATGACGGTATAGCTATGGGAGCAGTCCCTGGAATCAACTCCATAGAGAACTCTACCTCACAGCTCAGTGGCAACTCAAACAGATGATCAGGGAAGACATCGAAATAGTCGCAGACCATAGGAGGTAACTCTCCTCGAACCCTAACCTTATCATCCAACAGGTGGGCTGCAAAGAGGAAGCCCAGGTCGCCCTGGTTCCGCACAATACCCGTCATGGACACCAAACCCTCATCCCGGTCACCAACAAAATAAAAATAGTCTCCTGCCGGTGTACAAATCGTCACCCTCCGTCGATCGCAATCGATAAAGGCACGATAGGTGGTCAGCCAATCCATCTCTAGGATAACATCAAACGAGGTCATGTTGAGAATGATGAAGTCAAACTCTAGACAATGATCGGCGACCTCCAACACAAAAAATCTACACACAAGACTCAACGTCACACTTCCACTGACAGGGGTCTCCATACTCAAAGCACTACCCAACAAGTTTATTTTCAACCTCAAAGCAGATGTAAAAGTAGACGATATAAATGAATGCGATGCTTCCGTGTCGATAAGGACACTGGCCCATGATCTATAGACTAGAAGAGTACCTCTGATCATAGAGGTGGTAGCAGCAGCATCGGGTACGATCGGTGCTCTGGATGAATGGGGATCTGCTAGAACATAAGCTCTGACCAGTCCGCTGTGGCCCTAAACCGTAGGCTGTCTGCCTGACTGCACTGAAGCACCCCCTTTTGCCAATCTAGATGGCTGTCGTCCTTAAGCGGATGCTGTAACAGATGCTCCAGCTGTGCTCTGCATACTCCCTCCACTAGGGCAATCCCTACGGATGTGCCCAAACTGGCCACACTCATAACATATCACTGGCCCTCTTCCCTGAGCCTACAACTGCGACTGCGGTTGTGCCTGAACAAGCACTGGACTCCGGCATTCTGCTGCATGATGTCCTGGTCGCTAACATCTATGACAAATCGCCCTCTGATCCGACCATCCTGTTGAAGCCACGGGAGGTGAAGACGCAGAAGACAGTGGCGGATACGGCCCCACTTGATGCGAACTCGGACCAGATGTCCGTCAGCGCTTGCTCTCCCAGCGCCCCTGGGACTGTAGATGTTCCCCTCCTTGTTGACCCCTACAGTCCATGTCTCGGCGCGTCTCACTCAAGCTGTCTTCCACCTTCATGGCCATCTATACCAACTCAGTATTGACCTGCATCTGGAATGCCGCCACTCAGTCCCTAATAGCAGGCCTCAAACCCCTCTTGAATCTATTCACCTTGAACTCATCTGTAGGTATGATCTCTTGTGCGAACCGGGACAAGCTAGTAAACTCAGCTTCATACTCCACTACTGACATACTCCCCTGAGTCAGAAATAGGAAATCTTCTCTGTAACAATCCCTCAGAGTCGCTGAAAAGTATTTCTCTAGAAATACCTTCGTGAATGCCTCCCATGTACCTTCTACTGTAGTCTTGGCGAACTTTCACCACATATGAGCACTACCCCTCAGCTAGAAGGCAGCACATATAACTCTCAGATCATCTTCCTCAATCTAAAGCGAATCCAGAATCCTGGTGACCAGCTCCAGCCATTTAGTGGCAACTGTGGGGTTGGGATCCCCAGAAAAGGTAGGAGGGTCCAAACAGCAGAACTCACGCATTGCGATCGTTGCCCTCAGTTCGGGTATTCTCTCCCTGCCCCTAGCAGCCTCAGCCAGTTACCGGATGGAGCCGACCATCTCACGCAACAGATCTCCCTCGCCAACCGGTTCGTGGGGTGCATTTAACATCCCCAACAACTAGGACTGGAACGTCCCTTCAGCCAGAACCATGGCCTAGGCCTCGACCACGGTCTCATCCACCCCGCGTAGACATAACTCTATACGAAAGCAAGAAAACAGGGTAAGCATCCTACAACATGTTATTGCTAACGTAAAAGACAGATAAGCATGCTAACACATAGCCACCTAATATCATGTCGTCACATCTCACATACCGAGGAGAACCAACAAGAAAGACTCACCACTTTGAACAACCGACTTAGATTCCTTGCTAGAAATCACGTTCGCGAAATGCGTCTCTAACATGGCTCCCAATTATGTTAATCCAAAGGCTCGAAAGCAAGAGTAATCAATCCTAAAGTCCAACCTCCGTACCCACATAAACAAGCTATCATGCGTATGTTAACAAAAGCTAAAACACAGGCAATCAAGCATATGCACATCCTCACAAGGTGATGTACCCACATTCCCATGGTTCATAGGTATTCGAACCCAGAGCTCTAATACCAAGTTGTCACGCCCCAAAAACCAGGGTCACGCGAAAGCCCACCAAAACACCCATTTGAGAAAAATAGGTTTTCACAATTGAAAATCAAAATATAACATTTGGATAAAAGATTCCCAAGTTCAACTCTCATAAAACTATAACATGCATTCTCATACATGAATAATCATATCGCCCAAAGACGTACAAAACCAGTCCGAACAGGCATCCCATGTAAAAGTACATGTCTCAAAAAGGGAAAAACTATAGCAAGTCTTCCATCACCTCTACAACTAGGTCAACTCCACATGCTCACCTTAAAAAGGTTTTACAGAAAAAATTCTACACCGTGAACCGAAACCCAATAGAAAATAGACTGTAAAACTGTAATACAGGTCATGCAATCATATGGTGAGAGCTCGCTCGACCACAAAAGGCCAAAATAGGTTTTCCTCTCAAAAACCATTAGTTTTCCATCGTTGAAACTATGTATAAAACTTGACAGATATCATGCCACAGTTAAGGAAAAGCAATGAAACACAGCATTCTCTACTCGTGACACGCAGCTGAGGAGACACGATAAAATGTAATCCTATGTACCGACTCTGTCAACTCAAGATAAAGGCAACAACTATAGACTCTCTTCCATTACCCTAGGCCCACAGGCTTGGTAATGACAAGTTCTATACAAAATCACGACAACGTAACTACTCAATTTATGGGTCAAGCCCGAGGGTCTAGAGTACCCACCAACCACTCAATTTACGGGATTCAACCCGAAGGTACAGAGCACCCAATCACTCAATTTATGGGGACTAACCCGAAGGTACAGAGCACCTACGCTGCGCACGTTTTCAGACTTACACCGAGGAGCAATGGATGCCCAACTCAACCAAATTCACTGCCATGGTACATCTATGGATAAACATTTCAAATTCAACCCACAAACAGATATACAACACATGTAGATAAAAGAGATCCCTTCCAAGAACCATGGAGATCAACAACATATGTAAAGACATATCTTCACCCGAAAAGTTTTAGAAGTTGAGACTCAACCCCAAAGGTTAGCTCCAAACCTTCACAAACACACTTGAAAAGTTTCCCAAGACTCCGTTTTCAAACCATCCTTTTTGAAAACCTCTAATACCCCTTTTGAAATCATAGAATTTCATAAAAACCTCAGATAAACATCACACGAGGAAAGCTAGAATCAAAATACATAATTTTCCAAGAACAGCCCAGGTTCAGTCGACTGGACTCACCCTACAGTCACTTGAAAAACACACTGGAAAAAGAGAACCCAAATAGAAGCCATTTCGGTCGACTGACCCCACAGGTCCTGTCGACTGAACTCCTAAAATGATGATCCAGTCGACTGAACTTAAGGGTCCAGTCAACTGAACAAGCCTAGAAAACGATTTTAGCTACGGTTTTGGCCTCCAACCCTCAAACCAAGCTTCAAAAACACCCGTTTTGACACCTAAGAGCACACCCAAGCTCAAGGCAATCATAAAACCTCAAAAGGAACATCACTCTTTCGATTTCATCCAACCAAATGCCGAAAAATGGTTTTAACCCAAAATCGAATTTGAAACATAAATTATTTTTTATGCGTTTTTAAACGGTAGAAACACGTAGGATTACACATAGTACCCTCCAATAGTTATACAGCCTAGGATCCTACCTCGGTGAGTTCAAAACTCGACATCTCGATCCACATGCAAAATCGAGCTTTGCTGGAATCAAATTCTGACTAGATGGATGCGTAGACCTCGATGCCGATACTAAGGATCAGCAGTTGGTTTATCAAAAACCAAGCCCCAGGCCCCGAGAAGTTATAGAGAAGGCAGAGCGTTTGGTGAGTGTAAACCTAGTGAGAGAAGGAGGAGATATTTTGATAAAAAATATCCAACGGAAGATATTTATAAGAAAAATATCTCGAAAATATTTTTTTTTTAAATTTTGAAATTCGCACAGCAACTCTCTATAACTCCGGGAACCGACCCCGCATGCTCAGAAAAACAAAAACATGCATCACAACGAAGAAATCATACATCAAGGACATATATATATAAGTCTAAAAAAGATACGGGTCCGGGTCTCACAATATTGAAGTGTATCAGGTAATTCTGATGCAATCGGGACACAAGAATCAGAGACGAACAAGGATTGATGTAGTTTATCTTTAACAGGAGATTGAAAGTCACGAGAGTTTCTATTCGATCATAAAATCAGAATATATGGGTATTATATATATATATATATATATATGATCTGTGTGGATGATTGCATATCTGTTTTATTTATCCTGTTAATTTAATTAATTCAAAATTTTAATTTTAATTAAAATATTTTGTAATAAAAAATAAAATTAAGTTTTTTTAATTAATTAATTATAATTAAATGAAAAAACTTTAGATATTTTATTTTTTTTACAAAATATCATGTTTAAGATGATTTTTCATAAAATCGGATATCTTGGAAAAATATGAGAATTAATTCAAAATTTTGAATTAATTAAATAGAAAAATATTTAATCGAAATAAGTTATTATTTTTTAAAAAATGTGGAACGAAAAATAAAATAAATAAATGCCTTTAATCAATACCTTACCTAAAAAGTTAAAGAAAAAACTGTGCATTTATTAAATTTTATTTGTTACGCATTTAAACACGAAAAGATGGTTTGGCAAATTGAAATCTTTAGAATCGTGTATACAGAAAGATGTTTGATTCTTTCTGATAATGTGATTTTTGAAATTAATAAATTTATTTTAATTAAATAAATTTTTATAACCGTAAAAAATATTTTAAAAATATAAGTGGGAGAGTAAATTTATTCACAGATAAATCCCGCGATCTCTATTACCAATTTGTAGGCGATACAATTAAACCCTACGTGTTGGCAGTAAGGCCTTCCTTCCCATCGGACAGATTAATTGTGGTATCGTCAGTACAAATCTCCTTTAGATATAATTCTAGATAATTGTTAGTGTGGATCACTTTTCCATCGGAAGGGTTCTTTGCAAAGCGATTAATTTGGGATTAGGTGATGGTTAACACTTACCTGTATATAATAGTATCCTCTCTATCTAAGTCACTGCTATTATATACTGGACCGAAACTATGTCTGCTATTTAATTTTACTTGGCAGAGTTAGTTGCTTAGACAGTAAAATTAATAGGAATTGGCATGTCTAGTCATTCGATGAATAGTAGGCATGTTATTCACAAAGTTCCAGGCTGCTGGCGAATTTCTTTAAAATGGTAGAGGGAACTAAATTAAAATAAATTTAAAATTTTGTTCATCATAATTAACAGTATTTTTTAATTATGTGATTTCCAGAATTAAAATGGCTTTCAACCCACTCACTTCAATACTCAAATAAAATAAACTTATGTGACCAAATTATGCTGACTGAAAATGAAACTTGGACATTGTCTTAACTGTCGAGAATTATAAGTTTGTATTAACTGAGATATGTCCACTGGTACTTGATGTGGGGGCAATAGAACAGGAAACCCAGGCCCATTAGAAGTGGAAAAAAACTGATCAAATAACTCGCTGTTACATTTTGACTTCAATGTCAAATGTTTTGCAGCATTAGCATCAGTCTATACTCGGTGCCTATGATATGATTATGAATCTCAAAGAAATGTTTGATATCAAAATCATGCTGCTAAGCAGGTGCCCATAAAATCTCTAATGAATGCAAACATGGCTGAAAGCACCCCAGTTAGAGATTATGTTCCGAAGATAATCAGTCTTCTAAATGAACTAGAGATCCTTGGAGCTAAAATTGACGAAAAAACCCAGGTTAATATCATACTCCAGTCACTGCTTGAAAGTATTAAGCAGTTTTGCCTAAACTACACCATAAACAAGCTCAGCTTTTCATTGGAAGAACTTTTTAATGAACTTCAAGCAACCGAGGGTGTTCTTAGGAAGCCATTTTCTGCGTATGTGGCTTTGAAGGATTCTTCATCTAAGTCGAAAGGCAAGAAGAATAAAAAGGTTCAGACATAGGAAGGCACAGCTCCAAAAGCAGTTAAGGGACCAAAACCTAGTGTGAAGAAGTCGAGAGGCAAGTCTTATTACTGTAATCGGTTTGTGCATTAGAAAAAGCAGTGTCTGGTTTTTATCAGTAAGCCGAACATACCAGGTAATTTCTGTTCACTAATAGTTAAAATATGTTTAGCGGTGCTATCTACCAAAACCTAGTGTGTAGATACGGGAGCCACTAATCATGTCTGCAATTCTTTGTAGGAGTTCTAGGAAACCAAGTAGCTCAGTAATGGAGAAATATACCTGCACATGGGCAATAATACAACGGTGGCAACAGTTGCAGTAGAAGATGTCACTCTCAGTTTTAGTAGAGATAGGATACTTCTTCTAAAAGATTATCTTTATGTACCTTCGATTAGAAGAAATTTAATTTTAGTCTCGAGCTCAATAAAGAATAAATATTCTATTCATTTTGATGACTCTGTGATTGTACAGAAAAATAAATATTTTATTTGTTCTGGTACATTGGTGGATGATCTGTATGTCGTATCTCCTATCTCTCCTACACTGTAACACATCTAATTTACCATATAAGTGAAAGTTTTATTCTTTAATAAACCAAACGTTTCTTTGGCACTTACGCTTGGGCCATATTAATCTAAAAAGAATAAATAGGCTACTAGCAGATGGATCTTTGAGTTCATTGGAAGTGGAGGAACTTCCAGTTTGTGAATCTTGGTTAGAGAGTAAGACGACGAAGAGGCCCTTTTCGGCCAAAGGTTATAGAGCTAAAGAACCATTAGAGTTGGTTCATTCTGATGTGTGTGGCTCTATGACAACCTGGGCTAGAAGTGGCTTTGAGTACTTCGTCAGTTTCATTGATGACTACTCAAGGTATTGATACATTTACTTAATGCACCATAAGTCTGAATGCTTTGAGAAATTCAATGAATTCAAAGAGGAGGCAAAAACCCCTCCCTATTATGGCAATAGGCTAGGCGAGGCCATTGGGTAATAGATAGCTCTATAACTCACCACGATACAATACCACATTTCGGGGGCTAACAGTGGGCATGTGGTCCCCATCATGCGCAAGTTTTCGGTCCTTCACCGCAGACCCGTCAGGCCAACTTAGTCCACATTAATCCATACGATTCATTATTTGTTCATTTTCACAAAAATCCTGGAGTCCAACCCACAATTGATTCCTCTCCCCAAATATTTTCTCATAGTACCTCTTTTCAATTTTTACATTTCAACTTCCCATTTCATTTCCAATTAAGTCTCATATTTAGCATTCTATCCTTTCTTTCAAATCAAATGCCACCAAAGGTTTCAACACATAATTTCTTATAAATCACATTTCATTTATCAACTTCAAGAAATGCCAACGCGTAGTTAACTCATCCATGGCCATGCCATTTGAAACAAACGAAATGCACCCATCATATTACATGTATATACAAGTTAAAATCCATGTTTCCTTTCTAAAACTCAAAATCTTAATAATAACCATATCATGACAAAGCCCATAATTACCCATAATCGTACTCGTTCTTAAAACCTCAGTTACATGTCAAAAATTCATTTTTGTCGCAAATACCTCCAATCGGTATGATACTAGCATCCCAGCCAAAGCATAGTAATGTAGGTATATTCATAGCCCAAGGGATAGGAAATTTAATGAAAAGGTTCAATATTGATGAAAATATACTTTTTCAAAGCTTTTGCCCAAAATTGGGTGAAAAATGGTTAAGAAAATTTGACATACCCTCAGTAATTTGTTCATAACTTTTTCAACAAAAATAATTTTCTTGTGAGAGTAGTCTTGTTGGAAAGAGGACTTCCAAGGCTTCGATTTGAGTACAAAAACAACCCCATTTGGAGTCCGGATGAGGGATATATGATAAGAAGAAAGTTGGCCCTACGCAGTCAGTCCACTCTAGCGGACATCGGGCGCTCGAGAGCCCAACTCTCTGCCAGTTGAGTGCTCGAGCGGACAGCGCTCCGTTCGAGCGCGCTATCGCCCGAGAAAACTCCAGATTTGCCCCTGTTTTGTGTTTCTACCCCCAGTACCCTTAAATCATCATCAAACATGTTTCAAATCTTAATTTTTACCCCAAAAACATAAGATTCAAATCTCATAAACCCCATTTGTGCAATAATTTTCCAAAATCATGGTTAATCCTTTCTCAAAAAACCACATTTCAATCAAACCCAATGTAATACACCCACAAATCCATCAATCTATTTCCATCAAACATGAAATCAACTCAATTTTTATGCGAATAAACAAAATATCAACCCAAATCTTAACACACATATTAGAAAATCTAGATCCTACCTCAAATCACCCAAAAGTTTACGATTCTTCCAATCTCTCTCTCCTAGGGCTTGGATGTTGATAGATCTTGGAACCTTGATGCTCTATCTTCCACCTCCTTGCTCCAAAGCTTGATTTCTATCCTTGATTGCTCCCAATCTAGCCCCAAAGTTTCAATTCGCGTGAAGGAGGGTTAGGGTTTAATGGTTGGGGTGGGTATCTCTCTCTAGAGATGGAGAGAACAAGGGGAGGAGAAGAAGAGAAGAGAAAAGAAATGAGAGGTTTGGTTCTCGCATGGGTTGATACACACATATATAGAATATAAATACATGCCCCCAAAATTTCTCCAATGTTCTAGAATTGTCCAAGCATTTCTCGATAGCCCGCTCGAGCGGACCCCCACCGCTCGAGCGGTGATCCCTGAACCTAAATTCAGTTAATATTTCTTAAAATTCAACTCAAATCTTCAACTTTGCTCACATTTAAATATTTCGAATTATCTATTAACATAACTATATCAACATCGTTCGTTACCTTGTCTCTCAATTTCACTTTCACATGTTATTAATTCAACCATTAACGAGAAAAATTTTATAACACCCACGCCCAATCTTAATTTCGTCTCCTCACTTAACCGAAAATATAAAATCTCAAAAATAAACACAATCGAGCCATTATAGTTTATGGATTACCTATCATCAGAATGGATTGTATGCCAGTTGACTGTACCTGGCACTCCACAACAGAATGGTGTAGTAGAAAGAAGGAATAAGACTCTTATGTAAATGGTAAGGTTCATGATGAGTTATCCAAATTTACCCAATTTGTTTAGGGGACTCGCAATAGAGACAGTGGCTTACATTCTGAACTTGGTACCATTTAAGTTAGTACTTTGTACTCCCATAGAATTGTGAACCAGTTATAAGCCTAGTTTGAAACACATTCGAATTTGGGAGTGTCCATCACATGTGCTGAAAGAGAAAGCGAGTAAGTTGGAACCGAGGACAAAAGTTTGTTTCTTTGTGGGGTATCCCAAGGGAATAAAGGGTGGTTTGTTTTATAATGCTAAGGATAAGAAGGTCATTGTTAGCACCAATGCCCAAATCTTGGAAGAGGATTATATTATGGATCACAGGCCCAATAGCAAAACTGTTCTGAAAGAACTAAAAGGAAATGGCAGTAGAACGGAAGAGAAACGATAAGTCACTGATATTCCATTACCTCATCGTAGTGGGTGGATTATTGGGATAGATGCAAATCAAGAACATGGTGTTGATGCATAGGGTTCAGATTCTTCATAGTGTTTTACTGCTAGTACACAGACGCAAGTAGTGCCTCGTCGTAGTAGGAGGGTTGTTCATTAACCTGATCGGTATATGTTCTTAGGAGTGTCTTTTGATATGATCCTGGCAGAACAAGATACTGTACCCTGTACCTACAATGAATCACTTCAGGATAAAGATGCAAATTTTTGAAAAAGGACTATGAATTTAGAGATATAATCTATATATTCCAATCAGGTCTGGAAACTTGTAGAATCACCCAAAAGGATAAAATCTATTGGATGTAAGTGGATCTACAAGAGGAAGAGAGGAGCAGATAGGAAGGTTGAAACTATCAAAGCTAGACTTGTTGCTAAAGGGTTCACTCAGAAAGAAGGGATCGATTATTAGGAAACCTTTTCGCCGGTTGCCATGCTTAAATCTATCCGGATTCTCTTATCCATTACTGCTCATTTTGATTACGAAATCTGGCAAATGGATGTCAAGACAGCTTTTCTTAACGAAAATCTTGACGAGTGTATATATATAAAATAACTAGATGGATTCATTGCAAAGGGCCAGGAGCACATGTTGTGTAAGCTTAAAAGATCCATTTATGGACTTAAGCAGGCATCGAGATCTTGGAACACTCAGTTTGATCAAGCCATTAAGTCTTATGGTTTTGATAAGAGTCTGAATGAGTCCTGTGTGTATAAGAAGCATGGCAAAAGCGTGGCGATCTTTCTAGTACTTTATGTAGACGATATCTTGCTTATCGAGAATGATGTAAGGGCATTATCTACGGATAAAGCATGGTTATCTGGGCTATTCAATATGAATGACTTGGAAGAAACCAATCACATCCTTGAGATCAAGCTTGTGTGAGATCGAAAACAAAAGATGTTGGGCTTATCACAAGCAAAGTATATCGATGATATCCTTACTCATTTTAGTATGCAGGATTCCCAGAAAAGGTTTCTCCCTTTCAGGCATGGATGAAAGGATCAGTGTCCTAAGACACCTGATGAGATAAAGAAGATGAAGGCGGTCCCTTATGCTTCGACAGTAGCAAGCCTCTTGTATACTATGCTTTGCTCTAGACTCGACATCTGCTTTACCATTGGCACGGTTAGCAGATATCAGTTTAACCTAGGGAAGGAGTATTGGACTACAGTGAAAAATATAATCAAGTACCTGAAAAGTGCTAGGGATTATATGTTGATTTACCAGGGAGACAGTCTAGTACCTTTGGGGTACACAGACTCAGATTTTCAGTCTAACAAAAATTCCCATAAGTCCGCCTCAGGATATGTGTTTACCTTAGGAGGTGGAGCTATAAGTTGAAGGAGTATCAAGCAGTCTTGCATTGCTGATTCCACCATGGAAGCCGAGTACGTGACAACTTCTAAAGCAACCAAGTAGGCTGTTTGGCTCAGGACTTCTTGTTGGATCTAGAGATGGTCCATTCAGTTCAGTCGGCTATTATACTTACTGTGACAATAGCAGAGCGGTTGCAAACTCGAAGCAGCCAAGGGTCCACAAGAAAGGAAAGCACGTTGAGCGTAAGTATCACCTGATACGAGAAATTATACAGAGAGGTGATATTACTGTGACCAATATTGCATCAGGAGATAAGCTTACAGATCCTTTTACAAAGAGCTTATCGGCTAAGACTTTTGATAGTCATATAGAGGGCATGGGAGTCAGATGTATGACAGCAAAGTTTTAAGTATAAGTAGGAGATTGTTAGGGTTAGTATACTGAAAATCATATTTTTAGTACTTAATTTTATTTTAATAAAATGAAATTTTCATTTTATGAGAATCTTCATGAGCAATGTATGTATACCATTTCTTTAATGTTATGCATGGATGTCTAATATTCTGTACAAAATTTAATCTGGTGTGTAGAGTACGACGTGCACAATCAGATTTTAGATTCTTACAGAATATAAGTTTTATGTTTACAGTTTAGATGAAAATGGACATACCATCAGTACTACTGTACTACAGAGTTTTAGTAGGCCTGTCATTGTTATAGGAAACAGATAATAGCGTCGTCTATTATTCCAATTTTTGGTGCCAGTACACTGTGTGTATTGAGCAGGACACATTGGGGTAATTAATTTTATACTGACTATATAAATTAGTTCACACTCTAAGGCCTAATTTGTTTTGACGGATTATTAGTCCGTTCAGACTATTAGTCCTAAGTATAGTTTAATCCGATGTTTGTTAAGCCTTCGGACTAGTTATCTGTACAAATTGCTAGTCCGTCATTTGAGGGATAATTAGTGAGGAGGGAGATGTGGGATTAAGAAAAATTGGATTAAGTAGTGAATTTAAAAATTTTAAAAAATAATAATAAAATATTAAAATATTAAAATAAATAACATAAAATTTAACAATATCATAAAATTTAACTTATTAATTTATTTAAGTTAATTTTAAAATAAATTAACTTAATACAGGGGTAAATCATTATCTAGTTCGTTATTTAATCCTACTCAATTTATACACAAAAAAATTAATCCCACCTCACTACTAATCCCACCTTATTACCAATCTCACCTCACACTAATCTAATCCAATCCAGCCCGTGTTATCAAACGAGCCCTAAGGTTATTATGAATAATGTTTATACTTTTAATTCTGAAATAATTGTTGATTTGTGTATATTTAATATTGGTTATTTTGATTCGTTAGATGGTGTGATCTTATATAGGTCTATATTCTTTATGAGTTAGATAGCGGTATTATTTATATGGTGAATATTAATTATTGACGGAATCTACGTCCCGAATGATCAAGACAGACGATACCCCTTAAGGAAGTTTATAAGTTTTGACCAGACCAAACCCTACAGTTAGATTTGATTATCCAGCAGTCAAATAAGTTAAGCAGAAGGGGTTAAAAAATTTAAAGATGCCGATTAAATTAAATTGTCAGTAATTAAATTTAATTGGCATGTATCAAAAATCTTAACGTGGGGAGAAATTTTAAGTATTTAATAAAAAGAGCTCAATGCAAGAAGTTCTTTAGATTATGGGTCAGAGTGAAATTATAGTTCTTTAGTGGTGTGAACTGTAATTCAGTATTTTATAAAAATTGCAGAAATCGTTGCTAGTTTTCCATAATTGCAGATACCGTTATGAGATTTGCTTAATTGCAAAATCCATTGTTGGGTGTCTGAATTCCACTGGAAGTCTTACTCATAATTACTCCACAGATCCCTGTTGTAGCCCTATAAATATGCGGGTAGGCCGAACCAGTTTTATAACTTATCTTTCAAGACTAAAGTGGTTCAGGTTCTACTGGTATGAGTTCTTGACAGATTGCAGCCCACACTACATTCATGAATCGCATAAGGGAATGCAGTAGCATGTATGATAGGAGTTTCAACTCAGAATAAAAAATGTAATTGAAGATTCGACTGCTAAAAAGGTATTCTTCTAAATTAACTGTGGTTGCACGGGTTTTAATTTTGATCGTTCAACGTCAAAAGTTTTATCTGAAGCCTGTTTCGGCATTTGCCCGTCTAATTATTTTTTCATCAAAAATCGTTTACAAAAACAATGATCTTGGCAGTTTTATCTCCAACAACACGTTTTCAAGAGGACCTCCTAGGACATCATCGAATCGCGAAGCAGATCCCATCTTGGTGTTATGACCTAGAATGTCTGCCAACGTCCGCGTTTAACAAGTTTTGGAGATCAAAACCCCCAACTGCAAGAACTGCTAAGTGAGGGCTCATGCAACCGATTACATCTCTATCGGAGACCTACATACAGGTTCCTATCGCCATCACTGACAAAGCTCGCATGGGATCCGTAGGAGTGTGGCTTATGGAAGTGAAATGGAAATACTATGGAACTTTGGAAGTGACGTGGGACTACGAGGTCAAAGTCCGATGGTTTTATCCACAGCTATTATGGTTGGTCCCTTATGTGTTATGTACCTCTCTCTTTATAATCATTCTAAGAAAAACTTGTCTTCTCAATTGGTTATGTTCTCAAACATGAATGTTATGAAATATAAGTGAATAAATCTTAATTTAACTCTACAAGGTCCCAAAACCTAAAGACAATCCAGACTTCAAAAAGATAACCCACAAACCGCAACACCTTCCCTCTTTGTTCCCGATGGGGGGTAGACGACCTAACCATCAATGGCCAACAGATGGACCTATAGACGAAGAAGCTCTAGGGCTAGCTCAGGTCTTGCGTGAGCTTGCCACCAGCATTAACCGACCTCACATCCGAGACGGAGTATGGTTCTTATCAGAACTCAGAAAACAACGAGCCCCTATGTTCAAGGGAGAAGCTGAACCGAAAGTAGCCGAAGAATGACTAAGAGCTATCAAAAAGTTATTTAACTCCATTGGAGTGTAGACCAATGCCGATCAAATAGCTCTAGCAGCACACCTATTGGAAGGAGAGTTCGACTACTGAGGATCTATGATTAACAACACCCAAAATATAGCAGCTTAATTACCCAAATAAAATGTAGCAGCTCTGATTTAAAATCTGTTTGAAGAATTATTTTTGGAAAAGTACTTCCCAGCCCTTTTTCAACAGGGACATGTTAGAGAGTTTCTGGAGCTAAAACAGGAATCTATGTAGGTAACCCAGTATGTCAACCGCTTCGAAGAGTTGAGCCGATTCGCCGTGATCATCATACCTGACGAAAAATCAAGGGAACGAAAGGTCGAGTGGGGCCTAGAACCCTCTATCCGAACTAGAGTCATCTTCTTATAGCTTTCGACTTACACACTAGTAGTACAAGAAGCCCTATTGGCAAAGACGGACTTAGCTGACCCTAGAAGGATTTGGAGTTAGAGAAAGCAGATTACTAGTCACGGTAGACCACTGAGGAACAATAGGGAATTTGTTCCCCAAAGCCATACCACCCGGTCAACAGACCATGGCAAGCAAGGGGTAAACCTACAAAGGTAAGGGTCTGCTATGAATGCAGTCAGCCTAGGCACAAAAAGTCACAATGTCCTCATATAGGACATGAGAACTTGGAAAATCAACAGTAGCAATGGAAACAACTGCCACCTCAATCGGAAGGGCACCAACAACCTTTTAAGCTGTCAGGCCTATTGTTAATCTGCAAAATGGGAGAGGAAGATTGTCACGCCCTCAACCCGAGGCACGTGAATCCCACTTGATAACCCAATTTTACAGAATAACTGAGGGGACTCCTTTTTATAAAAACAAAATTTTGTGGTTAGAACTTTCTTTAAAGAAAACACTTGGATTTAATTTGGTTTAAAAGAAATTTCATTCCAAAACTTCAAAAAAAAATATTCTAAATATAATTCAAAAAAAAATTTTGGTAGAGTTTCCTCTGTTTTTCAGGCTATCCCAAATATTCTTGTCAAACTCAAATAAGAATATACACTCAGGCACCGCCTGGGTCTCAATATCCAATCACAATTAAAGCTATTTATCAACTATACAGAATAAAATTACATAACGTGTCACGCCCCAAACACAAGGGTCACGCGAAAGCTCACAAAAACACCATTTAAGAAAATAAGATTTGTAGTTGGAAAACCTTCAACTCAAAAATCTGTAACATTTGGATAAAAGATCCTCACAGTTAAACTCTCATAAATAGTAAACATGCAATCCCATACACGAATAAGTATATCGCCTTAAGGCGTACAAAACTCGCCTTCTAAAACAGGCGTCACATGTAAAGGTACATGTCAAAACAAGGAAACTACAGCTAGTCTTCCGCCACCACAAGAATCTAGGTCAACTCCACATGCTCACCTAAAAAAGGTTTTTATAGAAAAATTCCACACCGTGAGCCGAAGCCTAATAGAAAATAGACAGTAAAGCTGTAAAGTAGGCTATGCAATCATAAGCATACAGACTCAACCACAGGAGTCAAAAAGGTTTTCCTTCCAAAATCACAAGTTTTCCATTCTTCAAACTATGCATATCATCCTAACAGATATCATCCCATAGTTAAGGGAAAGCTGTAATAAAACAGTATGCTCCACTTGGGCCACACAACCGTGGAGAAAGATATAAATGAAATCCTATGTACCGACTCTGTCACACAGATAAATGTAACAACTATAGACTTCTACCCATTACCCTAGTCCTGAACCACTTAAGGCCTACTAAGTAATGACAAGTTCTATACGGAGTTACAACAATAAAGCCACTCATGGGACAACAAACTTCTTTACGGATTTCCACGACCGATGGACGAAGCATAACCAAACCACGTTTACGGGCATTAACCCGAGGGACCGTTGCGAGCCCACTCTCCGCACGTTTTTCGGACTTCCATCAAAGAGAAATAGAAGCTTAACTTAAAACCACACACTGTCACAGTACATCTATAGAAAACATTTAAAAATCCCACCGTAGCTCAACTACGAAAACCCGCAAAACAGTTTATACAACACATGTATACAAAGAGATCCAATCCATCGACATGGAGATCAACAACCATTTCCAAAAAAATAATTAAGAGTTGAGACTCAACCCCAAGGGTTAGCTCCAAACCTCCAAAAATACGTTTTTCATCATTTTCACAAAACACCTCATTTTCAAAACTCCATTTGAAAACTACGGATACCAATGCATCCAAATCATGTATAAACCGATAAAGGTGTAAAACCCACTTTTTACCCAAAACCAAGGTTTAAAACATGAAAACCACATTTGATGTATTTTCTACCCAATGAAAACAAATATAACTGCATATAACGCCCTTTTACAACAGTAGGGTCTAAAATCCTACCTCGGAGTGTTAAAAACTCAACGTCTCAAAATTGAACGGCATCAGAATGAGAATCCGACCGGATGAACGCGAAGCATACGGCACGTATAGTAAGGATCCGCAAATAAACTAATAAAAAACAAGCCCCGGGCCCTCAAAGCTAGAGATAAGGCAGAGAAAAGGGAAAATTTAGCCAAGAAGAAAGGTTTAAACAAATATCTCAGCCCATTGGATATTTATAGAAATGGCAAAAAGGAACTGTCCAGTCGATCGAACCCCCATGTCCAGTTGACCGAACTCAAAATTCTCGGTCCAGTCAACTGGGTTAACCCCTCCAGTCGACCGAACTGCTGGGCAGTGTGTTTTTCGATGCAAAATAGGTTTTTAGGTCCAAACACTAGCCAAACAAGCCTCTACCGAACCCTAGAAAGCGAAAAACACATTTATACATACTATTCTACAACTTGAAACATAAACTATGCATCAAGGCTATTCATATACGAAAAGAAACATGTCATGTATATAAATAACATAAAAAGAAAGAGTTCCGGGTCTCACATAATGACTCACAAGCATCATTTCATTACTATGGCATTCATTTCCACGAGCATTAAATCATATATGAATATTACTAGATTCGTTTGATAATTACATTCATCCAAACAATTCTCAATAAAAGTCTCCCAATACAATACTTTGAAACAAAGATATGAAATTTAAACATGTATATATATATATATAATTATATCCATAAATCAAAATAATAAAATTGCTCCTTTCTTCAAAATATTCTTCAAGATCCCAACCTTTGCTTGCTTTTCTTTTATTAAAACCTGTAAAAAATTAGATACATACAACTTGAGCCGAAGCTCGTAGGATAAGACTAAAAAAAGTGCAATGCATGATTTATGAGGTGTGATGGTGTAACCGAAATAAAAACAAATATAAGTTTCATCAAGTCATTTTTCGTTTACACACACACCCACGCACAAAAATGTCCCTTTTTAACTCGTTTCTTTCGTTCACATTATTCCCATTTTTAACTCATTACCCAATTTTCACAAAATCGTATCACACCTAATGAACTGGTGTCGGACGCAGCTTATAGAAACATCGCCCCATTTGCCCCTAATAGGCTACGCGAAGCCTTGTGGAATGGGTTGCTCTATAACTCATCACGATACAACCACCACATTTCGGAGGCTAAACCGTGGGCATGTGGTCCTCATCTTGCGCAAGTTTTCAGTCTTTCACCGCAGAGCTGTGCAAGCCAAACTTAATCGACATCAATCCATACGGTTCATTATTTGTTAATCACATTTATTTCCACAATCCGGGAGTCCAACCCACAAATGATTCCTCTTCCACTCATTGCCACGAAATATCATTTTCATTCCAAATTTCAATTTCCTATTTGATTTCCAAATCACATTTTGCTTTAGTATCCCGTTTCTCCATCCAAGTCAAATGCAAACAAGATCACGTCATTTTAAAAGGAATACACCCATCATGCATATAGATATCAACTTGAAACTCACTTTTAAATTCGATATCATGATCTAAAACAAACTTCCATAAGTTTCTATCATCATCTATTCAATTTGTCCATTCAAATTTCAATTCCAAATAATATTTCATAATCATATCATTTTCCAATCACTTCTTTAAACATCAAATACCTCATTCTCATGTCCGTAGCATAAGTTCAAATCAAATTTTTGTATCATTTCTCTTTTTGTTAGCAACTTAAAAATCACAACACTTGATGCAGTTGATCGTTCCATTATATTCCAAGTCTTCTTGTTAAATTTCAATCATACCTCTTAAATCACAAACTAACAAGTCGAGTGGATCCAATTATACTTCAATAGTTCATCTATTACAAACTTATTCACTAATTTCTTAACCTCAATTCTATTAAAAGGTTTACAATTATCCGAGTGTTTCCAATTAGATTGTATAAACATTTATTCTTATTTCACATTCACCAAATCGTTCCCATTCTCATGCAATTATTTAAATACATTTAAGTCATCTATCTTTATTACATGTTCACTAATAAATTCATATCACAAGGCTGAAGCAATATTTATACATCCGACAATCAACATTTATCCAACAATAATAAATCAAACCCCTTTTTATTTGAAATCAATTTGAGTAAATCATGCATTAGTTTAGATTTTCATAATTCTCCCAAATTCTTCAGTTAAACTACAAATTTAGTTCACAAACATTAAACATATCTCAAATGTTTTTATTGTATTCAAAGATGGCAACATTTACTCATTTTAGTCCATACTTCTAGTTGATTTTCATCCAATCTAGTTTGTTATAGCCACATTTGTTAATACTGATAAGTGTACTCCACTTACATACCAAACCCAAGACTTTAGCTCATTAATTTCAAACTAAACAGAGTATTTAGGTATAAAGAAAACGATTCAAATTCAATCTTTAATTTAATTTTGATGAAACTATCATAACACAATTTTACCCTTTTTGAGTCCGTGAGTTTAAGTTTCTCAAATTACTACACTCTTCCCAAACTTTATGGTTTACCGCTAAGATTTAAATTAAATTTCTACTTCATGCGATTTTCTTGTAAATCATTCCAATTTGGTTTATCAACATAAAAGGAGATTCTATACTCAACCATTGATGCAACTCTCTTGAAATCCAAGTTTTATTATATTAATATTCTTCAACCAACAAGTTTCAATGCTCAATTTATTCACAAAGATTCCAAATTAATATCCACATATCTCACATTCAACATTAATTCAATTCTAATGAGCCAAGTCAATTTAACTTAATATCAATTTAGATGATCCAAACCTTTCTCTTGAGCATCCTCATTTTGACATTCCATCCAAATTAGTATGTAGTGAAATCAAATATTGCAGTCACTTTTTGTAAGATTTACCATCCACTTTCACAAATAATAAATTATACCACTCAAACGTCTTGTTGTTGGTACCATATTCCACTCCTCTTTCCATTATTATTGAATCAATTTACTTACACAATAGTTAACTAGATTTTATAAGAATTATTCACATCTTAACTCAAATTGTAAACTTTACCTCTCCATTTTACTTAGTTATTTTATATATTAGCATTAGTTTCATTTGTCAATAATGTATCCCAACGAACTCAAACACCACAGGCTTAAGTTAATCAATTCCCCTAATTAAACCATAAAATTTAAGTCTCCAATCATAACTCAATAAGATTTAAATTAAAATCCACAATATTACCCTTCACCCTTTAAGTCCATTCTCTATGAGATTAAGACATCGTTGACTCCTGCCAATTAGTCTTAGATAAAGTATTTAATTTTCAATTCATATCACTCATAAACTCCTCAATTCAAAGTGACTAAGTTTAACTTGTGATTTTAATTCTTAAAATAGTCCCCTAGTTTTCTAGGTCTTCCCAAATGGATTTTCGACTCAAATTATGTAGTCAAATTTAATTAATCAGGTAGTATTATGTATTCTCAATCATATGTAGGTTTCTCTGAAACATCAATTCTAGTTTATGAAAATCAACTCAAATCAAAGTAAAGAACTTAAGATAGTCTAAATCCTACCCCTTGAAACAAAACATCTAAGAGTTTCGTTCAAGATGACAAACCCTAGGTTCAGCCAGTGAGAAATCTTGAGGTTCCCGGTTGCTTTGTTTCACAATTGCTGATCTCGAAGAGCCTGAACCTCTATCGGGTTGCTCCAATTTGATTATTTTGACCTCTAATTTTACAGGAAAACAAAGATTAATGTAGCTTCCATGGCAATAACGTAAACAGAGAACATGAATGTAAGAAGAAGAGGTACCCAGCGTTAGAGGGAAAAAGAACTCGGTCTCTCTCCATGTTTTGGTTGTCTAGAGTTTTGCTCCCAATTAGAAACCCCAGCTTTTTCAGCAATCCACAGTTTCGGCAACCACCGTCGTGAGCTCTGTCGTTTTCTACCGTCACACTGTCGATCGATTCCATGAAGACGTCGTGCCACCGCCTCACCGCTAGCGTCTTTCCCCAACATCTCTCTCTCTCTCTCTCCCTCTCTCTCACTCTCTCCTCAGTAAACGGAAGCAGAAGAAAGCATCCATGAAAAGGGGGGGCGTTCGGGATTTATTTTGTTTTGAAATTTTTTTTTACTCTCTTGAGGCTTCTAGAGGTTTCCTCCTCTAATCTCCTTTTTTTTTTGGTTGTACAAGAAAAACTTAACTATATATAGTGGTCACAATATTTTAAATTTTGGTATCTGAATCACCTCAAAATAAATCAGACGGGTCAGATCGTCACAACCTCCCTCCCTTAGGAAATTTCGTTCCCGAAATTCAACTCTAGATCTCAAGCTAACAGTCATTCCATTATACTCAACCAAGAACTCAACAGCAACATCCTCAACATTTTCTCGACAATGATTACTCTCACAACTATAATCATTCAAACACAGCATCACCTAACGATTAGAAAAATCATTCCTAAAATTCATTGTGCAAGGCAGTAACTCCTTCATTACTTCCCACGACAAATTACTACCCATATCTTCTATGCCGGATTTGATAAGGGGTACGGATTTAAAATTCATGGTACGGATTTAAAATTCATGGTACTTCTATGCCGGATTTAAAATTCATGGTACGGATAAGGGGTTTTACATTTTTAAGTTCAAAAGCTCAGTAGATATGGAGACCATCCTAGACAAGGGGCTATGGCATTTCTCTGGTAAGCTCTTGATTTTGCGAAGGTGGAAAAAGAGGCTTAAACTTTCTAAAGAGGCTATCTTTAATATTCCTATTTGGGTAAAATTCCACGAATTACCCCTTAAATTTTTGAACCCTCCATGCTTGAGTAGAATAGCAAGTGCAGTGGGTATTCCACTTTTTTTGGATCGATCCACAGATACGAAGCAGCGCATATCATATGCACGGGTTTGTGTTGAAATCGACGCGTTTAAGTCTTTGCCGCATTCAATCTTGGTTCAATGTGAAGGGGATATTGTGGCAGTTAGTGTTAAGTATCAAGGTTTACCTTTGGTTTGTTCTCATTGTAACGCTTCCGGTCACGATTTTAGTCGATGTCAAAATAAACTTGTGGAGCATTGAAATGAATGGATTCGAGTTGGGCGCGGGAAGGAGGTTACCAGGGCCGATGGTTGGTCTGGTAGCCCATCTTGTTCAACCTCTTGTGCCGCTGGTTTGAGCAAAGGGAAGGTATGTGAGCCTCTTCCTAGCTTGAAGGGCGAGCGGGAAGTTGTGGGTCAGGGCTAGGTTACACTGGAGGAGGATAATATAGATGTGTTGAGCAAGGCAAGGGAGATTCCTACCACTGATGTTCGATCTCCGACTGTTAGCCGGTTCCAAAATGTCCTATCTTGCGTCGACGAATTGATTGAGAAGGAAGAACTATTTGTTCGATCTGGCCTCAAGCCGAGTTCTGAGGAAATATATGAAGCCATTTGTGCAAAACTGCATCGGTTGCAAGAGCTTATTCCAGGAAATACCACAGAACCAGTTGCGAGCCCATCTCCTTTGGAGGCTACGACCACCCTGCAGCCAGATGTGGCTGAGGTGCCTAAATTGGACGCTACTACTGTGGAGTTATCAAAGTCAGCTGATGTAGGTGTAGGGGAGTAAGTGGTGTATGGAGTTTTGTCCTCAAATTCTTTTTGGGCTCTTTTGGACGTCGTGGATGAAGATTTAAGTGTAATTCCGGCCTCTACCGCAAAGCAAAATTCAGGAATGCAGGAAAGTAATAGCAAAAGGAAAATGAATCAATCCTCTGGTGGGCCTTTGAACTTGTATTCTTAGTTTTTATTGAACTGGTATTCCTAGTTTCAGTTTCGATTTGGTTTTGTTGATTCCTATCCTTGCGGGATGTGTATGGATAGGTCCCCCGCTGTCAAGCGGGGGTTATGGGTCTGGTTGTTTTTGTTGTTTTCGTGTTTTTCGTTGGTTAGCGTTGTAACCCCTGGGGTTTGCCCCTTAGATACATGTACATTTTTTTTATATTACAGTTAATTACCCAAAAAAAGAGATAATATTCAAGTAAAGCTACTTGTTAAAGATTAAATCACAAATGAATTTGATTGATCTTATAAACAAATAATTTTTTTCAAAATATTTAAATCACGAATGAATTTGTATTGAACAAAAAAAACTTTTTGTTGAATGATTTAAGTACAAGTGTAGATTTACAATATTTAAAACTTCTTGTTAATCAAATACAACACTTTTCTTGATTTAACAAAATAAGTATAGCTTTTAACTTTAAGTATAATAATTTTTTTTTAATATGGCTTCTTGATGAAATGACAAGAATATTTTATTTGACAATATTTCTTGCAAAATGAAATCAAAACTCTCTAGCTTCAAAAATTAAAAGATACAAGAAATAAATAATAAATGATTCAAATGCAAGTGCATGTGATGTAATAACAAGCAATAAAGTAAATAAAGAAAATGAGTAAGCAAGAAGAAGAACACCACGATTTTTACAAGGTTCGACGCAACGGCCTACGTTCTTACCTCAAGTCAACTGCTATGAGGATTTCTTACTACATCTCCTTCAATAGGCAGAGGAGCCTCTCTCCTTAGTCTAGGCAGAGGAGCCTCTCTCCTTAGTCTAGGCAGAGTAGCCTCTCTTGAGAATGTACTCTTTTCAAGCAATCCAATCCTTGCGGGTGGATTAGTCTCTTTTGAGAAATGCCTTTCATAAATACAATACAACAACAAGAAGTAGTACAATAAAATGCTCCTACAATGAGCAGATGAGTACAAATAATGAACGCTCTAACTCACTTCTAAATGGAATATGACTATGAAGCTCAAGGAGAAAACTAATGATCTTTTCTCTGAAAAAATATGAATGAAAAATTCAAGAATTTGAAGCACTAAGAGAGTGTATATGAGAGAATGATTGAGAGGCTTTTGATGAATAAAACAAGAGCTCAAGGGCTCTATTTATAGGCCTCAAAATCATACTAGCCGTTGGGCTAAATAGAGTAAGTTCAAACTAGCCGTTTTCAGCAAAAAATCAAATTTTAACTTGTTCGGTCGACTAGATAGACTAGTTTGGTCGACTGGACCATACTTCAGTCTAATGGACCTCAAGGGTCAGTCGACTGAACTGTTTTAGATCTGAAAATCAATTTTTGATAGTTCAGTCAGTCACCTGGTTATAAAGTCTCAGTCGACTGGATCATTAAAAATCTAGATTTTTATTTTTCCAAAAAGATTTTAATTATTTTATGTTTTGAAAAAAATATTTTCAAGAGTTTTAGGACTCCTATGAGCTTCAAAAGTAATATTCATGAGCTTAGTGAATGTACATAGATCCTAAAATATAAAATTTAAAAATGTGTTCTTCAATCCTTCTTCAACTCTTGTATTTGTATCAAACACTTGTCGCCAAAGAACTTGATTTGGAATTATGCGTAATGGCTTCCATCTTGTATCTTGAATTGTGCTAAGCATATATTTTCTATAAACAATCTCAATGTGCGCAATTAGATACTTAGAGGTTGCTGTGAGAGGTCGCCTTAGTACCGGGGACAGGCTTAAAATGTTAGGTCTTGAGTGTGACACTAGCAGTTGCTTATGCTCCGGGGCTGTTGAGTCTCATGACCATCTCTTCTTTGCTTGGCCCTTTGCTACTGCTATCTGGGCTTGGGTTTTATCCAAGTGTAGAGGCAGTTGGACCGAGAGCTCTTGGATGGCTTGAAAAGATGCTTTTGCAACTAGGGTGGTTGGTAAATCTTTGGGAGCTACCGTTAAACGTTTGGCGCTTTCCATATCGGTTTACTGTATTTGGAGGGAGCAAAACCTTAGAACATTTCAGGGAAAGAAGAAGGGTTGGGAGGGTGTTCTTAGGGAGATCTTCGAGATGATAAGAGAGAGGCTTTCCTCCATGAGGCGTGTGCCTGTTTCTCAGGCTAATATGGAGATTCAGGGTGAATGGAGTTTGGTGATGGACATTTTCTCCAGTAATGTTTTTTTATTAATTGTTTGCTGTTTGTTGCAGCTTAGAGACTTTGCATGGATGTTTTGAGAGTTTTATCCCTTCCACCTCCTTGGAGGGCTGAGTGTTTCACTTATATTGTGCGAGTGTTATTAAGGTCTCTAATCTTTATTGCTTGCAAGTTTGTTTGTTGTGCAGGTTACCATAGAAGTTATAGGAGCTGTGAGTTTTGGGATTTTTTATTTGGAGAGTTAGTGTTCCTCCTATATTTTGTGAGTGATGTGAGATTTTTCTAACTATTATGAATTAAGTTTGCTTCTTGTGTAGTGGTTTTGGGAAGCAGCGGCAGTGAGTTTAGCTTCTATCATCTTTGTTGGAGTGTAGGGTGATACACCTGTGTGGAGTGTGTGAGGTTTCTAGGTGGGTGTGTTTCTCTTTACTTGGTTTTCTGATGGGTTCTCTATGCATCTCAGATCATGTGTTTTTACCTATCCAAAATGGAAGAAGTCCCGTCGGTGAGGCTGCTGATATGTTGGCTTCTCTTTTCGTGGATATCTCCTTTTTTTTGCTTCCTAGCTATGTGGGGTGTTCATAGCCTCTTCCCTTGTACATATGGTAATGTATATATTATTTTGTTCTCCTAGCTATGGGGGCTATCCATAGGATCTATTATCTATTATGTGGTGCTTTCGTTTAGCTAGTCCTGTTGTCGGCTTATTTTCGGTTCTTCAGGGGGTCTGTTGGTTTCTTTTAGCCGGCTTGTTCAGTGGGTCCCTTTTTCATGGTGGGATAAGTTTTTGTTCATTCTCGTGGCTGGTCTGCATCAATTGTTTGGTTTGCGGCCTGCGGTTCTTTTAGCCTAGAAGGCCGGCAATTGTTTGCATGGTCTAGGCCCTCTGTTGCTTTCTGTTTGGGATGTTCTGTCCTGGTTGATGTTTGTAGCTTATTAGGATCCAGTCCCCTTCAAGGTGGGGCAGTTTTTTCTGCTCCTGGTTGTGGCTGGGTGTTCTAGCAGTGCTGATCAGCTTGGTATACTGTTGCTGCGGTTTTGTGTTTATTTGGGTAATTTTCGACTATTGGCGTTTTATTTTGTTTTTAGTTTCTTGGTTATTGTATAGCTTTGTATTTGGTTAGCCTAGCTTCCTCCTCCATTATTCTCAATTATTGGGGTGGCAGCCGTGGCCTCCTCTTTGTTGCTGTTCAATAGTTTATATTTTGTAGGTTAGTTTACTTTCTTGTTTGGTTGTGGTTTAGCTGAAAGCCTTCTTTTGCTTTTGGTTTTGGTTTTGGTGTGTTTGTAAGGGCTGGGATATGTCCCTTGTATGCTGTCCTATTTTTTTTTATGCTACAGTTAATTACCAAAAAAAAAATTAGATACTTAGGTTTGTTATCATCAAAATCGGTCATTGAAACCTTATTAGTCCAACAATCTCTCTCTTTTTGATGATGACAAATACATAGCAAAATAACGTAAAAAATCTTAAATAAAGCTCCCCTTATCAATAAGCATGAGATAATAATCTTTTAGACTTGAAAAACTCCCCCTTACAATATGCATAAATTGTGAAGATATTGAAGTTCATTTCAATCATAGAACTTATTCCATAAAATATTTTCAAATGATCTTTTCAAATGGTAAGCCTCTTTTCAATCATTCATAAGATATTAACATGCATATATTCATTCAATATTCAATATGAAACCATTTAAGCGTAACCATTTAAATATTCAATATCAATAAAGATAACCACATAACCATTCAAATGATAAACCAAGTAAACATCCAAGCACAACTATAAGATAAACAATATCTAAAAAACTAAGGACTAAGAGTAGCATAAATAGCATAAGTACATGATCCAAAATAATGCTCTCCAAGAAAAAGAAAAAGAAGTGGTGAAGTGTGGTGAAGTGGAGCTTTTCTATCAGGCCCCAAACACTAGGGTCACGCAAAAGCCCACCAAAACACCGTTTAAGAAAATAAGATTTGTAGTTAGAAAATCATCAACTCTAAAATATGTAACATTTGGATAAAAGATCCCCACAGTTCAACTCTCATAAATAGTAAACATGTAATCCCATACATGAATAAGTATATCACCTCAAGTCGTACAAAACTCACCTTCTGAAACAGGCATCACATGTAAAAGTACATGTCAAAATAGGAAAACTGCAGCTAGTCTTCGCCACCACAAGAATCTAGGTCAATTCCACATTCTCACTTGAAAAAGGTTTTTATAGCAAAATCCCACACCGTGAGCCCAAGCCCAATAGAAAATAGACAGTAAGCTGTAAAGCATGTTATGCAATCATAAGCATACAGACTCAACCACAGGAGTCAAAAAGGTTTTTCTTCCAAAACTACAAGTTTTCCATTCTTTAAACTATGCATATCATCCTAACAGATATCATGCCACAGTTAAGGAAAAGCTGTAATAAAATAGTATGCTCCACTCGGGCCACACAACTAAGGAGAAAGATATAAATGAAATCCTATGTACCGACTCTACCACACAGACAAAGGTAACAACTATAGACTCCTACCCATTACCCTAGTCCTAAACCACTTAAAGCCTGCTAGGTAATGACAAATTCTATACGGAGCTACAACAATAAAGCCACTCACGGGGCAACAGACTTCTTTATGGATTTCCACGATCGATGGACGAAGCATAACCAAATCACGTTTACGGGGATTAACCCGAGGGACTGTAGCGAACCCACTTTGCGCACGTTTTTGGACTTCCACCAAGGAGCAATAGAAGTCCAACTCAAAACCACACACTGTCACAGTACATCTATGGAAAATATTTAAAAACCCACCATTGCTCAAATACGAAAACTCGCAAAACGGTTTATACAACACATGTATAAAAAGAGATCCAATCCATCGACATGGAGATCAACAATCACTTTCAACAAAACATTTAAGAGTTGAGACTCAACCCCAAGGGTTAGCTCTAAACCTCCAAAAAATATGTTTTTCACCATTTTCACAAAACACCTCATTTTTAAACCTCCTTTTGAAAACCACCAATATCAACACACGGATATCAACACGCTTGAATCATGAAATAAATCGAGAAAGGCGTAGAACCCACTTTTTATCCAAAAATCAAGGTTTAAAACATGAAAATGACATTTCATATATTTTTTACCCGGTAAAAACACATATAACTGTATATAACACCCTTTAACAATAGTAGGGCCTAGAATCGTACCTCAGAGAGTTAAAAACTCAACGTCTCAAAATTGAACAGCGTCAGAACGAGAATTCGTCTGAATGAACGCAAAGCTTACGGCGCGTACAACAAGGATCCATAAATAAACTACCAAAAAACTAAGCCCCGAACCCGCAAAGCTAGGGAGAAAGTAGAGAAAATGGGTAACTTAGCTTGGAAGAAAGGTTTAAAACAAATATCTCAGCCCACTGGATATTTATTGACACGGAAAAAAGGTACTGTCCAGTTGATCAAACCCCCATGTCTAGTCGATCGAACTCAAAATTCTTAGTCTAGTCGACTAGGCCAAGCCCTCAAGTCGGCCAAATTGCTGGATAGTGTGTTTTTCAATGCAAAACATGTTTTTAGGTCAAAACACTAGCCAAACAAGCCTCTACTAAAGTTCAAAAAGCGTAAAACACATTTATACATCATGTTTTACAACTTGAAACATTAACCATGCATCGGGACTATTTATATACTGAAAGAAACATGTCATGTATATAAATATCCTAAAAGAAAGGGTTCCGGGTCTCACATTTTCTTTTTGCCTTTTCCTTTTTCAGCACTTGTTTCTCCCCATTTTGTTATTATCAAAAAGTAGAGCTAGAATCTTCCTCGTCGGCATTGCTATAACCATCACCATCATCCTCGGGTGAAGAAGCATCATAGGGAGGAACACCGAAGGCATCCTCAAGATGAGTGAGACGAGTGTTGATTTTGGCAAATTATTTGTCAACCCTTTTTGAGAAAGACTTTACCAATTTCTTGAAAAAAGATTTGGTGGAGGGATCAAGAGTAGCAACATGAGCAGTGGTAGGAGCAGGTGGATGGGATGAAGGAGAATTAGGTGGAGGAGCATCATCACGTGCATAGGCAGCAGCCTTAGCTTCCTCATCACTATCTTGGGCAACTTGAGGATCTTGCCTTTGATTTTTGGGTAGCCACTGTCCATTTTGTAAGCGATAACCCATTTGCTTCAAGGTTGTAGTGGTAAGAAAATCAAAATTTTTGGGTGGAATTAAATTAGAAGGAGATGGAGAAAAACCAAAAGACTCAAAAAGAACTGTGAGAAAACCTCCATAAGGAAGAGTATGTCTCTTGGTACATTTTTTCGAAAGCATCCATTGACATATGAGAGATGGAAGATCGAGACGTTTTTCCATGTAAATGCACCATAAAATGAAACAATCAAGATAGAAAATATAAGTGCGAGATCCACTACGAGGCAATATGTTGTATGTAGTAATAAGATGTAAAATTTTGGCCTCAAGTGTGAGTTGATAGTAAGATGGGGTGAGAGAAAAATTTAGAGGGGGTTCAGTCATGATCATGGGTAAAAATATTTTGGGAGTGAATTCTTGGGCCATGATCCATAATTGAGAAGAAATTTGGGGACAAATAAAGTCTCCTCGACCCATTCCAAAAAGATTTGCTATGTCTTTATCAGAAAATTTGTACGTTTTTCCATAGAGATAAGTAGAAAAGTGAGTATAATGTTTATTTGGATTTGGGTTAAGTTCTTAAGAGAGATTGACATAAAATAGTCAAGTGATTTGGTGATAGACACCTTTGGGTTGATAGATTATGTATGGCCTCTAACCAGTTTTAGAGAAAAGACGTAAAACATGAGGAAAATATTCATCCAAAAAGCGCATGTTGAGGATTTTACCAAAAATGGGATCGAGAGATTGGAGATGATGCTTGTAGAGAACTTCGGTGCAACTCGTGCTAAACCATTGGTCATTTTTGCCGATGGGATCATCTCTAGTATTGGATTTACCTTTACCTCCTCTACCCCTAGGAGCCATGGAAGGGTTTTGAGAGATGGAAATAGAAGATGTAAGAGAGGTAGAATGGTGGTGTGAGAGAGGGGTTTTAGTTGGAACCCTTTTTAAGTCAAAAACCAGTAT